>PVIW01001440.1:0-298974 GCA_004026585.1 Noctilio leporinus | reverse complement strand
GATACTGTCACATTGGTGGGATACTGTCACATTGGTGGGATACTGTCACATTGGTGGGATACTGTCACATTGGTGGGATACTGTCACATTGGTGGGATACTGTCACATTGGTGGGATATTGTCACATAGGTGGGATACTGTCACATTGGTGAGATACTGTCACATTGGTGGGATACTGTCACGTTGGTGGGATACTGTCATGTTGGTGGGATACTGTCATGTTGGTGGGATACTGTGACATTGGTGGGATACTGTTATGTTGGTGGGATATTGTCACATTGGTGAGATACTGTCACATTGGTGGGACACTGTCACATTGGTGGGATACTGTCACGTTAGTGGGATATTGTCACGGTAGATTATTGCAACATGGGTGGGACACTGTTGCACCTGCACTTTGGCAAGTATTTACCTGCAGTAAACATGCAATACGGATCGGTGTAAACAGAAAACATGTAAACATGTCTGAGCAGCTGATGTTCCCTGTTCCTGAGTTTGCCTTTTTAATTTTTCAAAAAAGATTTTATTTATTATTTTTAGAGAAAAGGGTAGGGAGAGAGACAGAGAGGGAGAGAGGCATCCATGTATGGTTGCCTTTCCACCTGCCTCCAGCTGGGGACCTGGCTGGAGACCTGGCTTGCAACCTGGGTATGTGCCCTGGCTGGGAATCGAACCAGCGACCTTCAGGTTCGCAGGCCGGTGCCTTATCCACTGAGCCACCAGCCACGGCCTATTCTTTTAATTTCTAAAATTCCATGTGCACCTGGAAGAGGTCAGTGTCTACCTCCACGGCCCCTTTTCTCCCCAGGTAACCGTGCTGATGGTATCAGCAGAGGCAATGTTTGTAACAGGTGATTCTACGTGTCTCCCTCGCCAAAGGGGTGGGCATGTATATATTTTGGAAGAGGGGAGTAGGTTACAAGAGGTGCGATTGTTGACATGATGTCACTGACTGAATTGTGTCCCCAGCCTCCTCTGAAGTGTGTTTAAGTCCTAACACAGGCCCCTAGGCACGCCAGCAAGGCGTCTTCTTTGCCTTCTTTGCAGAGAAGACCAAGTTCGGAGGAGGCGATTGGGCCCACGGAACTCAACAGGACAGGCAAGAAAGGACTTTGGCACTAAAAATATCGTTAGAGGCCTATTGTCACGCCCCACCCCAAAACAAAACAAAACAAAAGAAAAAAACAACGGGGCAAGGGACCTTGTTGGATCCCCAAAAGCTACCAGGGCTGCAGGACCTGCTCCGGCCTCCTCGGCAGGGGTGTGGGGGTCCCTGTCCCCCCAGCAACGTGCAGAGGTCCGGGCTGGCAGGCTTCCCTTTGTGAGTCCAGGGCAAACATTGCTTCTGTTGTTGTTTTTTTCCAAGAGGCGGGCAGACGGGTCCACCCCGTCCCAATAGGAATGGTCACCGGTGTGTCTGCAGCAGGAAAGTGGCCCCAGTCAGGGTCAGCGCGGGGGTGGCATCCGGCCCCCAGCGGCTACCCGTCGATCCAGCTCTGCGGATTTTCCTCCAAGGTCGTTGGCAAAGGTGTTTACGGGCTGGGCCCATGTCGGGGGGCTGCCACCACCAATGTCCCCCGGGAAAGAGGTTGGTGCCCCGGATGCAGGTCCCACCGGGTCAAGGAGTCTGGGGACCTGCAAGGCCGTCCGGGCGCCTGCCCAGCCCTCAGTTGTTGGGGGGTTTCCGTGGGAAGGGAGACGAGGTCCAGCGCATCCTCTGGTCGGGGTTCCCCGGGAACCCGGTGCTAGAAACCAGCCACGCGTCGCACTTGAATCCGGCCTGTCTCCGCCGCACTGCATCCAAACATCACAGAGAAAATGAAAGACAGTAAAAGAGAGAAAGTGTAATGAAAAGAAAGAAAAGAAAGAAAAGAAAACAAGTTAGAATAATAATAAATATATAAATAAATAAAAGGAAGAAATAATAGAAATAAATAATAAAATATGATACAATAAAATAAATAAAATAAACGACATCAAATAAACAGAAACATAAAACAAATTAATAAAATAATAAAATAAAATAAAAATAAAATAAATAATAGTTAGAATAATAAATAAAAAAGAAGATAAGGTAAAATAAAATAGATAAAATAAACAAGATAAAATAAAATAAAGAAAATACAATAAAATAAATAAAATAAAATACATATGATAAACTATAATCAAAATAAATAAAACAAAGTAAATAAAATAACATAAAGAAGCTAAAATATATTAAATAAATAAGACCAAATAAAAAATGTAATAAAAATACATAAAGAAAAGAAAAGAAAGAAAAGAAAACAAGATAAAAAAGATAAACTAATAAATAGATAAATAATAAAAATGAATTATTTTATTAAATAATTAAAAAATGATTTTTAAATAAATAGATAAATAATTAAAAAGATCAAAATAAATATATAAAGAAAGAAAAGAAAATAAGTAAACAATAAACTATGATACAATAAAACAAATAAAGTAAACAACATAAAGTAAATTAAATAAAAACACATACAACAAATTAATAAAATCATAAAATAAAATTAAAAGTAAAGAACAGTTAGAATAATAAAAGACAAGGTAAAATAAAATAAACAAACGAGATAAAATAAAAAAGAAACTATAATAAAAATAAATAAACTAAACTAAACAAGATAACATAGTAAAAAGAAAGAACATAAAGTAACTAAACTAAAATGAAGCAGCTAAAATAAATAAAACAAACAAGATACACTCGAAAAGAAAATAGGGTAAAAATAAATCAAACCGATAAACAACCTCCGCACCTTCCTCCTCGCTGCCCTGGAAGGCACGGGTCCCCCTTCTAGATTCACTCAATGTCGGGGGTCCGTCAGGCGTCCCCCCAAGGCCCTGGGACTGCGCTGTCATCAAGCCGGGACCCTAACTCACCTCCCTGGTCGCCACGTTTGGAAACCACCACCTGCCCGGCTCCCGGGGCGGAAGACCCGCCGGCTGCCTCTCCTATTTCATCTTCCACCCTGACTTCCACCCTGAGCCCCGGACAAACTTGGACCTTGATTGTCCCTCCAGGGCTGGTCCATCGTCAGGACTGAAACCCGGGTCAGTCCCTGCAGGACGTCATTTACTACCAGCGAGGACGTATATCACGCGGGGCTCCCACCAGCTGCAAATAGTCCGCGCGAAACCCACCCCAGTCAGGCAGGTGCCTCGGGCTCTCTTGGGAATTTCCAGGTCTCGACGGGAAGTCACACCCACGGCGGGTGATGAACATGCAAACATACGGACCCAATAAAGATTCTGCGTGTCTTCACAGCTCGCCCGTGCCTGTCTTGCCCTCGATGAACCACGTTCCATCGCTGACACAGACGGACGGGTTTGCATTGATTGACCTGGGAAGGCGGGCGGGTTGCTCATTCCCTGCGCCGGCCGGGGACACTGTGAAGACCCGTGTCCTCTGCTGCCTTTGTCTTGGTGATCAGCGCTTCCTGGCTGGGTTGATGGAAAAGGTGTTTATCCAACGGCCTTGCTGTGAGATAGAGAACTTGCTGTGGAATGTGGTACAGGGGACGCTCAACGTTCGTGAGGTGTCAGGTGCGACAGTCATGACGCTTCCCCTGCGTCACCCACATGCCCACCCTCCTCGCTCCCGGCGAGAAGTGGGAAACCGTCCTTCTATTCCCTGAATCGATGTGTCTGTTTCTGTTTGGCTGGTTTATCTTCTTTAAAAGAATAAGAATCTAAACGGGTGCTGCATCCGAGGGAAACCACGCTGTGTCCACTGACAGCCATGATTAGCCGTGATTAGCCGTGTCCCCGCTTCCCGCACCCCCTGAAGAGGACTCCCAAGCGTGGCCCACCCTGGTGGGGCTGTAGGGACATTTCCAGGGCGCTGCTCAGGATACGGGATGCACGGTTCACCCCAAAGATGTAAACTTGGGGACTGGGGTGCCTGCCGTGTGTTCAGGTTCCCTGCCGACCCAGTGAGACCCACATGTCCCTTAACTCTAAACCTAATCGCCACTTGGTTTTTTGGCTCCTAGTTCGTGGGGAGAGTACAGGGCACCCTAGGGTGTTACTCTACACCTGGGGCCTTAGCAGGCGGACACGGCAGGTGCTGTGCCCAGTGTCCCACCCCTTAGCCAAGAGCCTTGCCCCTGACACCACCCATGGCGCCCACCGCCCACCGACACAACCCTGTGCTGCGTAGCAGCTGCTGGTTTGTCATGTCCCTTTGCCCCCTCATCCCAGGAGGAGAAAGACTCTCCCTTCTCATTCTTCTCTCCTTATGGCCTTTGGCGGCCCTGTCTGACCTCAGGTGAAAGCGGATGATCGATTTAGCCAACAATGAGTCTGTCCCAATTAGGGGGAAAGAAGGAGCCGTGGTAGGGCTCCAGGTTCCTCGGGGAACAGAATATATATATCCATCCATCTATCTATCTACAGCTGTATAGATGTATAATATATGTTCTCCAGAGAACAGAATCTCTCTCTCTCTCTCTCTCTCTCTCTCTCTCTATATATATATATAGTCTTCAGAGGACAGAATATATATATATATATAAAATATATATATTCACAGGTATAATATACATTATATACAATATATTATCTATAGGCCTGAATTTTCCTGATCTCCTGACGGTCGGTAACACGTTGTGAACATTCGCAATCAAACCATCTTTATGTTATGATTTAGTGTGAAAAATATCAAGGCCAAATCCTCTTTTATTTTATTTTTTTTAGGTAACAATGTTTTGTTTTTGTTTTTGAAGATTTTGTTTTTATCTGTTCATTTGAGAGACGGGAAGGGAGGGAGGAAGAGAGGGAGAGAAGCATCCATGTGTGGTTGCCTTTCACCTGCCTCCAGCTGGGGACCCGGCTGGAGACCTGGCTTGCAACCTGGTCATGTGCCCTGGCTGGGACTTTTCTTGAGGTTTTTCCCTGACGAGAGCTTCCCCTGCAAAGACGTGATGGAAATTCTTCAACAGCTGGGTGATACCGGGAGGTGGTGTGTAACATGATGGGCTATGTGTCAATTTTCACATGGAGCAGGATGTACAGTTGCGTTTCTTCAGTAGTGATGGGTAAATGAGGGTCCGTTGAAGAAAAAGAAAAATGTTTAATTTACTACAATAGGTCTGAAATGTGGGTAGGGCCTGCGAAACATAATTACACGATTACGATTTATGTTTTCAGGGACAAGAAATGAAACCAACGAGGCCGACATATTTCTAAAAGACATTTTGTTGAAGGCGCGCTCTTACATGATGTCTTTAGACCCTGTCACCGGAGTGGAAACATGTTTTCCAGTGTCCGATGTGCAAAAATACCTACGTGTGCCCCTGTCTGTGTGCACGTGTTTGTCATTGATGGGCCAGGGCTGGTTACAGAATAGACAGGGCTGTGAAGAAGAATGGAAATGGAGAAGCCAAATAATTTATAGGCACGACATGTGGACATGGATTCGAAGCGGGGGGCATTGTGGGAAGGAATGGGGGTACTGGGTGGACGGGAGCCATGGAAGAAAAACCGGGACAACTGTCATAGCAAAATCAATAAAATCTATTTTTTAAAAATGTACGTATCGTTGATTCAAATGCTCAAGGTGATAGAGTCATTATTCCTTCCCTAGATATGTTTGTAGCTTCGGGTTGTTCTCCGACAGTTGTCCCTAGGGGTGTTTTGGTCACGTCCCTGAGGTAGGATGTCCACGTGAATCAATCCAGCACCGATCTAGGAGAGTCAGAAAACAAACGTGGCCCCTTTCAGCAGGGATGTTACATGACTGCAGGGGAGGGTGTCTCAGTTGGGCTGGAGATTTAGTGGGATTTCAGTCGCTCAACACCTTCCCTGGTCGATTGAAAACTCACGAACAGCCCTGGCTGGTGGCTCAGTGGATAAGGCGCCGGCCTGCGAACCCAAAGGTCGCAGGTTCGATTCCCAGCCAGGGCGCAGAACCAGGTCTCCAGCCACATCTGTAGCTGGAGGCAGGTGAAAGGCAACCCCACATGGATGTTTCTCTCCCTGTCTTCCCCTCTCTAAAAAATAATAAATAAAATCTTTTTAAAAACCTGTAGACACAGGTCCTCGCGCATGCTAGGCATCTTGATGCAGCCGTGAAAATTGCCCACCTAACCTAGCAGTTGGGAGCAGAAGAGGAATCCCTCACGTTTGCACAGAGTTGAAAAGGACAGACATGCGGTTTTGCCAACACACGTCAGTCGCCTGTTAGAGTATTTGGAGTTTTACCCTGGAGGGAACAGGCAGCAGGGACACATTTCCACAAAGGTGGCAGACACAGCGCCATCTTTACAAAATAAATGTGTTTCAAATCTCTTTCGATGGCAGTTGATATTCAGGATGAGATTATTTTTTCAGGGCACGGCGCAGGGATGTGACATTTATGTCCCTTCCACAGTGTTTCCCCCTGATCAGTCTAGTGCCCACCTGAGCCAGGATTCTTTTTTTTTTTTTAACTTAAAAAGAAATAGATTTTATTCATTACTGTTTGAGAGAGGGGAACGGCGGGAGGGAGAAGGGAACAGAAACATCCATGTGTGGCTGCCTTTCACCTGCCGCCAGCTGGGGACCTGGCTGGAGACCTGGGTAGGTGCCCAGGCTGGGAATCGAACCAGCGACCGTGGGGTTCGCAGACCGTGCCCCAGGATCATTGATTATATTCCCTGTGCTGTATTTCACGCCGTACACCGGGACTTTGAATTCCTCAAACCCAACACGGAGAATGAGGAGAAAACGTGACATCAAGGAGCGTGCGTACAGAGTGAGTTCGGGACACCGGTCCAGATACCCTAAACGGAGAAACTGCGATTAACCTTCTCCTGTCCAACTCGGGACGGAATTTTCCAGCTCATTCGGCAATTTAAAAACCAGGAGGAGGAATCGTTGGAACCCCAAAGACGGTGCCTGGGAGTATCTCGAAGATGAAGCTGCGGAAATGACAACCCATTTCACCTCGAATGGTATCACGCTAACTAGAAGACAGACAATTATCTGGAGGGGCAGCCTGTGGAAAGAAGGGGATCCCCACCCAAGTCAGGAGAACCCCCCCCCCCAAATCCCAGCTCTAGCTTTTAGTCTAGAAAAAAGGAGCCAAGGAAAGATGGTAAAGATGCCCCCCGGGTGGGAAAGGAAACGGAGCTCTGCCTCCTGGAAGCAAAGATTTCAAGAACAGCGGGTAGCTGGGCGGGTGCTTCTGGGGAGGCGCAAAATCAGTCCCTTCTGGGGAGGCGCAAGGCGGACAGGTACCCTTTTGAGGACCCGTGACCCCTGTCATTCTCCCCACGAACCAAATGAACACCTGCACGACCTCCAAGCGCAAGGCCGCTTATCCTGACGTCCGTGACCTTGAAAGCAGACTTCCCCCTGGTTTGTCTTTTATCAACGTGCAGAAGGCACTCCCGCCATTAGGTCCCTCCAAGCAATGACACAATTTCTCTTCCTCCGGCGTTTTTGCTGGTTTGCTCGCCCAAGGGGGGCATTTTTCTTTGCTGACACGGAAGCCCACCTTTCCCCTCCGAGCGCGGAGCCTGACATGTTCCGAAGGCGGTCGCTGGCCTTGACACGTCTTTTTAAAGGATGGTTATGACCGGAGCGCCTGCCGTTTTCCGACGGAGGAGGTTCAATCGAATAACTTCTTCTTACATTTCCCGGCTGTGGACGCCGCTCGTTGGCAGGATGGTCCAGGTAAACTGTCGCTGCACGTCCCTGCCTGTGGGTCTAAAGACGATGAATCCAACCTTTAAAATGTATATGATTGTGTTCATTTTTTTAAAAAAAGATTTTATGCATTATTTTCAGAGAGAAGGGCAGGGAGGGGGGAAGAAAGGGAGAGAAGCATCCGTGTAGGGTTGCCTTTCACCTGCCTCCAGCTACAGACGTGGATGGAGACCTGGCTTGCAACCTGGTGATGTGCCCGGGCTGGGAATCGAACCAGCGACCTTGGGGTTCACAGGCCGGCGCCTTATCCGCTGTGCCGCCAGCCAGGGCTGCATCTCACGTTTTTACACTTTGTTATATTGGTGTTTTCACCATTTTCACCTGCCTCCTGCCCGGATGCCGTTCTCATCAGAGGCATCGGACAGCCCAGCGGCCATGGCATCAGACGTGGCTTTCCATCAGCTCAGTGGGAAGCTGTGGTCGCATGATTCTCAGAGCTCCAGGGTGATTAATATATAGATATATATTTCTATCTATCCAGAACAGTTTGATTTGTAGGGCGGCTGCGAACGGAGTTCCACAGGAGACCATAAAAGCCGAAACCGGTTTGGAGCGTACGGGACAAAGACGTACAGAGATGTCCAGTTCTGTGAGCATTCCAACTGCCGCGGTTTTGGGGGTGAAGCCAAGGATATTGCAGGGCAGGGGGTGTCGTCAGTATAGTTAAGAAGATTTTCCCTCCACATCCCAGGGAAGAGGTCCGTGGCGCCGTCTGGTTTTCTTTTTACTTTGGGGCTAAAGAGAGGTTGTTTGCGCACGCCCGTCCAATACTTATTTTTTGTATAAAGAAATAAAACCGGGCAGGGTGGGTGTCCCCATCATTTTGAAGAACTGCTAACTACACGTGTGGGGTTCAGAGTTGTCAGTCTCAACGGAGAAGCCCATTTTGGAGTAGCCGGTCTGGGGTCCAATGCAGGAAGCCGGGAGCCTGGACACCGCGGAGAGGGACCCCGTGACACCACGAAATGGAACCTGGACGGAACCTTTGTGCAGACGCAGCCCTGCCCCCCCCACCCCAATTTTAAAAAAGCTTCAAAAATTACGTGAAGGGTCGGCATCGCGCCTGAAGCAGGAGAAATCTTGGTGAGAAACAAAACAAAACAAAAGCCTGTTCACGCGCTGCGTGACCCTCTGGATTGCATACGTTGACATCAGAGCGCCGGCCTTCTGTTGCCACTAATGTACATGATGGAGCCCGGAGACTGTGGACAAATCCAGCAATTGGTCAGGCCACTGAAAACATGCTCAGGAACGTGGTCAAGGAATTGGAACAGCCACGAGGAGCTGTGACCCGTCTGTGTGACAGGAAGGCCCTATTTTTTTTCCCTCCCAGTTTAAAGCATGGGGGTTCCTCCTACCCGCACATTTTGAGTTATTAGAATCATAATGTGTGTACAAATAATATAATGGAACGGAGCATCATAGAATATAAGGTAGAATCATATAATGTATGTAGGATGGTATAATGCACAATAGAGTGTAATATAATACAAGGGAGTATAATGTAATATAATGTAGTAAAATATAATGTATAGTTGAATAGAAGAGAATAGAATGTATAAAGCAATATACATTCTATTCTATTCTATTCTATTCTATTCTATTCTATTCTACCATATACTATATGGTAGAATAGAACATAATACTATATTATCATTTAGTAATATAATCAGCAGAGGGCTGAGTTGTACTCCTTTGCTCAAAATCCTCAAAATCTCCTTCTGATTTACTTCCTGTCCTTCAAGGCAAGGTGGAAAATAAGAACGCAGCAGGAAGTACAAATTCCTGTTTTATTTTTCAACCCACATGCTATGGACTAGCATCCTTGATGGCAGCAGACCCATAGTTCCTGCTGATATTTTCCTCCATGAATCTGGTCAAACGAGAAGATGTTGGTTCTCACGTGAAGGTAAACTGCACGGATGTGCTCATTATTTTACATCAGGAGTCACGCATTTGGCCAACCCGCGGCGGTGTTTTCTACATCAAGTGGCGGACGGGATTGTGGACCCGAACTTTCAGGCGCGTGTTCACCTGAAATACGACCAGGGGTTGCGTGGTAAAGCGGGTGCTTCTAGAAGGATCTCAGGGACCTGGGGTTTGAACCAGGCGGCTGTACAAGTTTTTCTTCATCCTCAGTGCATCTGAAACGTCATATTCTAGAGGCAGGTCCGCTGGAAAAAAAAAATCTATCATGTTGTACCTATAAGCCACCTTAAGAAGAGCCCAACAGGATTCTTTAGCCATTTTCCGTGGGTCATCGAGCTAGTGGTCTATTTGCCATGGATCCTGACACGTCCCAGCCAGGTGACGGGCTGGGGACCAGGCAGGACAGATTCAGGGAAACAAGGTCCAAAGTGTGTTTAAGCCTTTCCTGTTAGGAGCAGAGAAGGCACGTCTGAAAATCGTTCCCATGCGAGTTAGGTGGTCCCTTCCTCGTTCTCAATAACCCGTTTGTGTAACGGCCCATTGTGACGCTCCCCTTGGACGTGGTCAACGCGTTGAAATGTTTTCCAGTGACAACAGCGTTGGAATGGTCTTCACGCTGCACGTCACCCCACTTTTCTCTGGATAAATAAGAGGCTGGTGATTGAGCTGCAGGCCAATGATGGATTATGTCTTGACCGTATGGATTATGGTGAAGTCAACGGGCCGACCTCCTTCCCGGACTGAAAGAAATAATAGAACCCATCAAGAATGGCTCATTCCTCATTTCTTTGTTGTTTTTGTTTGTTTTTTTCCTGTGGGAGGGTAGGCCTCTGCGAGCAGACCTGTTGTGAAACACTGTCATGGTTTGCTTTTCTACCCATGGCCCGTCAAACTGGCCAACATGGTAGGTTCGTGTGAAAAATCGCCTGGTCCGTCCCAACCCCAAGATGACAGGGTGGCAGGTGAAGAAACATGCTGGTTTATGCCGGCCACATTTGCACGTGCACTCCGGCGGGGAAGGAATAAAGTCGACATAGAACAAGAAGAGAATATCGTCATAACTACAAATAAGATCCGTGGAAGGCCAGCTTAGCAAGAAGGAAAAAGGTGGAAAAGCTTATGTGCTCCGGCACGGGAGCTAAGGTTCCCACCCATCCTCCGGTGGGGTGTTTAAGATGAGACCATCCCCTTTTTGTGAACCTATAAATCCATGTATGCACAGGAAAGCAATGGAAAAACATGACTCTGGTGCACCCTTTGAGGCTGACGGCAATTCGACACTCACACCTGGCGAAGAGACTGTGAAGAACAAAACCACCAAAAGAAGAAAACCCATGAAATCTGTGACTACGACTTCACGCAGCTACAGGGGTTATTCCCGCACAAAAAGGAAAGGACCCCCTGGCCCGGTCGGGTCAGCTCCTGCCTGGCTGAGCGAATCCTTAGAAATCACAGAAATGCAACGGGAAGGGTTAAAAGAACGTCAAAACACAACAGAGCAAAGGCGACCCTCACTGGGAAGCATGGTCTTTGGTTTCCATCGACGGGAAGAGGCGGTATGTGCCCTGCAGATAGTTTCCCTCCCCGCGTTAGGCAGCTACCATCCAACGTGCTGAGGTCAAGAGCAGCTTTGGATGTGGCACCAAAGCATTTCTGGGGGGCCAGGGGCAGCGGAAAGGAACTGGTGAATCCCTTTTGCAGAACCTTTTACGCTCAGCTCCTCAAGGAGTGCAAGATGACACACAGAAGAAACACATCCGTAGGAGGATATAGTACTAATCAATGACGAACACATCCGCGTCCAACCAGGTCACAGATGATGGTGTTCTCTTTGGCTAGAAGGCATTGATGCTGGATCAATAGACATCCACTTAAGGACATATCAGTGACTTCATGCTGCCTTGAACCAAGGGCAGAAAATCCTACTGTCTAGCATCTATCGGACGCTCTACAATAGCTGATTAAATAACAACTCGACAGAAAGCACCCCAAACAACAAAGGAACAGCGTGCAAGAGGCAGCCAGGTATAGGATCCCCCCAAATTCTGCCCACCCGTGAGCCTCTATAAACCCAGACAAGATTTCCCATGCGGACTTGGTGCAGAAGCCGAACACAAATAGGGTCAAGTGTTCCTAGGAACTGACCTCCCGTGGCAAACTCTTGATACGGTGTTTGGTTCCTTGTGTTCAGAGACGGCAGGATGAATAACTGGACTTTGGAAGCAGACAAATGTCCCTTCTGGACAAAATAAACCCCAAGAACCATTCGCGGTTCCCAGCCCGGCCCACCAGCTCACGGGCAACTCGCATTTATTTCGGGTGAATAGTAACCGATCCAGCATTTTATTATTTTTCATCCTCTGCGGGTCGGGGGGAGAAGCTGGCTTCCAGAAACAAGACAAAGTGCTCAGTCAGGGTGGAACACATTTATATGGCTGTACAAGGCATCCCAACGCTAGGTGTTCGGAAATGAAAGAAAGGTAGATTTAAAAAAAAAAATTTTTTTTTTGCACAGGTTTCCCAGTTCATCACCCTGAAACCATGCTTTGCTTGTTGGTGAATATTTCCTGATGCTGTTATTTATTTTATTATTATTTTTTAGAATAACAGACACAGCCGGCCAGGGAGCTGAGAAGTAGCCAGGAACATGAGTTCTGTGGTTTCCACACAACAGCGTTGGCTGACAGGAAGGTGACTAAAAACCCATAGCAAGGGGCTACCGGTGGACATGTGACTGAGGAAGATGCGGCGCATGCCTACCATGCGGTGCAGTTCAGCTCCAAAAAAGAATCAAATCTTACCATTTGCAACACCACGGATGGACCCCGAGGCTATTGTGCCAAGTGAGATCAGTCAGAGAGAGACACGTACCCTCACGATACCACTGACGTGCGGAATCTCATGAAGAAAAGAACAAGTGAACCAAAAAAAGTCACAGACGCAGAGGCCATTGGGATGGTGGCCAACGGGCAGACAGCGGCGGGACGGGTGACAAAAACATCCACATAACTATCCTGGTACCAGGTCTTTCCCACCAAGAATATAGCAACCATGGAGGTTGGTGGTGATTTCTAAATAACGCGTGTGGGGTGCCGGTCCGTGTGGAACGTGCTTTGAGGGGAGTGGAATGTTTCTGATCATGTGTGCTGCGCAAGTGAACGTGAAAATCCTCCAAATGTTAAGTGTCTCTGGAAAGAGCCCCAGGGCCTCTTCAAAGTGCCTGCGGAGATCACAGTTGTACAGAGTGTGAGGAGGGGGAGACGGGTCATGTAACATGGAAAACGTGGTTAAATGCCTCCAACCGCAAACCAACGCCTGTTGGCATGTTGTCTTGTACAACCATTTCTACGTGTGATCAACTGAGCGTTGGGCTGGGGGCGAAATAAATGGGTAATTCTGAGCAGGAAATGAAGATTGATTGATGGACACGTGGCCTCTTTTCTCAAAGAATGTCCTTGGAAACACCTTACACCAAGGACCGCCACGTGAAATTATTTACAGTGGACGTAGGACAATATTGCTTTGTTAGTAAAGTCCATTACAACTTTGAAAGGCGTGTATAGAATTACCAATATCTAGTCAACAGAAGCCTATCACATATAGGAGCAAACCCAGTACTAGAGTGTGTCCTTTCATTATCATTATTTTAATTTTTTTGCTTTTAATTATTAACAGGACAGACACATGTGGACAGCCACACATAGGTGGCATCTGACCCAAAGAAGTGGCCTTGAAAACTTCCTAGAGGCAGGAAAGGAAAGATAGACCCTCGAATTTCATTTTTCTAGACACTGCGTTTTAAGCCCTTTAGGAATAAAATGGCTGGGACCTCCATGCCTGCCGTGACCATAAGTGGAGTTTAGAGGGTGCTGCTGTCTCTGGTCCGTGTGTCACCCTTTGGCGGGAGGACAGAATGATTCTGCACCGGAAACTGGAGCTCACAGGGAAGTCACGAGCTGGGAGGGCCAAACCTTGGCTTGGTTTCCGCTTTGAATGCTTCCGATTCTTGGGGGTGGGGGGTCCTCAACCTGACAGCACTTATTAACTGAAGAATCCACCCATTCGAGAATCACCTGCCTGTCAATGCCGCCTGATCCCTTGAGAGAAAAGCTATTAGTCTAGTTTCAGGGAAACATGCACAGGGAGACGTAGGTGGGGAGATTTTCAGGCGTAATTCTGTCTGGATCCGAAAGGCTGATGTAGCCTGACTTGATAGACTCCATGTGACTTGGGGTCTCTCTTGATGAAACCTGCATGCTCCTCGGATCCTTATGTGAGGAAAGAAATAGCGCCGTGTGAAATAAGGAAGCGGCGTTTAGCTCATTAAAACGTCTCCCTGGAATACAGATGGGTACAAATTGATGGAGGATTTACACCCGAATTGGCGCCATTGCATTCGGACCGCCCGAGCAGAATGTGGGTGCTGCTGGAAATGTAGACAGAAGCAGCACGATCGCTCATTTCGTGCACAGATCAGCCTCCCCCTCACCCCCATAAATGTCACTGGAAGCCATCAATACACACCCGCATTATGCCCCTTAAATTCCTAGACCTTTCCGTCACGATCAACGGAGCGGGAGGGTGGAATAAAATTCCGCTGCAAAAACAGCAGCTCCAGTGAAGAGCCGTTTTCATCTTTTCGATGGAGGCGTGATGCATTTTTCAAGAGGTGAGGTTACCAATAAAAAGCAGCCATGGTGCCTGGGCGTAGGAAATGCTGGCTAGCGATGAAGAGAAAGGTGTGGAATGGGCATGTTCAATGCCTCTGCCCGGGGGCGGGTTGTAGAACACGCGTTATTTTACTCACCAGCTCACTGCGTTGGGGGAGGCCCGGTGGAGGAATCGTGTGGGTCCATCACTCGCTGAGGGACGTGAGCTGTGTTCTTTGGTGGGGGAGCCCCTTCCTGAATTTAGAAGTGCGCCATGAGCTCACTTGGGTGACTAACCATGTTGTAGGGCTACGCTGGAAGGGTCTGAGCTAGTCCAGAAAGAACGGGGCGTAGGACACGGGCCCTGGCTGGAAAACGGTTGTCTTGACCACTCCAAGTTGGCATGACCCAGGACGATAGATAGATGTCATTAGTGGGCAGGTGGATAGGCGGATGGATAAATGGATGAGTATGTAGGTAGGTAGGAAGATAAATACATAGAGACATAGGCAAAATACACCAAGTTAACCGTGAAAGGTGAGGGTAAAGTAATGGATTTTGCAGCATTACAAATGACGTACAACCATGCCCACCATTTTCATTCTTTCATTTCCTCACTACAGCTGACATTCAGGATGAGTTTACAGTACTTTCTGGCGCACAGCGTGGTGATGGCCAGACATTTTTATGACTCACAAAGAGGTCCTCCTGATAATTCAAGTCGCTGGCAGGCACCCCACAGAATTGTTAAAAATATTAATGACTGTATTTGTATATTTGCTATAGGTTCATTATATCCTATGACCATCCTGTAACTGTCCACCTGTGCCTCCCAATGCCTCACCCAGCATCTTACTTCTTTCACTCAGCCTACTGGGTTTTGAAATGCAACTTTATGGTTGCATTCATTAATGCCTTATTCCTTTGGATTGATGAGTACGATTCATCGTATGAATGGAAGATGAAATCATGTTGATCGCTTCCCTGGGTAAGGAACAGACGATTTCTTTTCCGCTTTTGTTTGGTTTTGGCTATTCGGAATAAAAAATGCCATGAGTTCATGTGCAAGTCTTCATGATAACATATGTTACCATGTCCCTCATAAGTATGTAGAAGAGGTGTGAAAGGGATCTATGATCATTCTTGTTTAAATTGAAGATAGCCTCTGCTTTCTAAATATGGAGAACGGAAATGGTTGATTCTTCAAAGGTTGCATTTAAATCTTTTTTTTCAACATGTTTATTGAACTTAGAGAGAAAAGCGAGAAGGGAGACAGAAAGAGGGAGGAACATTGATGGGAGAGAGAAACAAGGATAGGTTGTCTGCCATGAGCTCTCTGCCTGGGAATTGAACCCGCAACCTTTTGGTGTAGGATGGAATGAAGCTCCAACCAACTGAGCCATGCCAGCCAGGGCAAACTTGGCATTTTTACACGTTATTGGAAATGCTAGCATATCGTGATGAGTGACTAGTCAGACATGGCAAATCTAACCATGTTGTAAAAATCACAATCTAATTGTCAGGTGTGTCTTGCTATATTTCACCATGCCATCAAGCCCTCCTGAGGTTTTCACTTTGGTAAGGCAATTGATATTCTCTGTATCCTCCTGACGCAACCAGTGAAACCTAAGGGAGCCTTCTGTAGTCCAGGAAAGATGACAAATGTGGTTTCAATGGGGAGCATATTCTTTTAGGAAAAGCAAGGTCACTAGAAACAATCAAGAGACGCAGTAGTCGTTGGGTTTGAAAGGGTGATTTCAACTATGATTATGAAATTCCCAATGCAAGGAGTCGTCAGTGGTTAATGGCTGACGACTATTCATGAAAACTCCAGCCTCGTGGAGAGAACTTAGTATTCGTTCAGTATAATAGAATGGAAGATAAATCAGGATTTAGGAAGTAGGCACTCCTTTCAGCATCTTGAAGGGCAGACCTCTTTTTGTTTGTTTTGAAGACCCTGGGCTGTGGACTATATGCGCATTTCTCACTTCTAAATTAGATTTTGTTTTTAATCTGACCTACAGATGTTTCATTGGCTAGAATGTTAATTTGATCCATTCCTTCCCCCCAAGAGTTGGAATTGATGTCACAAGTTGCTATAGCATCAAATGACTACGTACCAGTAAAAAAAATAAATAAGTAAAACAAACTTGTTGAATAAATTCAGCAGTATATAGACCGTAGATTCTAAATATGACTTAAATGTTTTATTTTATTTAGTTTTTAAATCCATTATTCAGGACTTAGAAAAGAAGGCATTTAAACGAACCTCATATTTCTCTATTGAAGTTGATATTTAGGGTTGTGAATCGACTTTTGCACCATAACTATTTTTCAAATAACATCCATTTTTTAAGTAAAGATTTTAGTTATTATTTGTAGAGAGAGGGGAAGGGAGGGAGGCAGAGAGAGGTCTCCAGCTACGGACCTGGCTGGAGACCTGGCTTGCAACCTGGTTATGTGCCCTGGCTGGGAATCGAACCAGCGACCTTTGGGTTCACAGGCTGGCGCCTTATCCGCTGTGCCACCAGCCAGGTCAATAGCATCCATTTAATGATACTGATAGGCTGAATGGCTGATAGAAAAAAAAAAATGGTGATCTTCTCTAATGGTTCAGAGAAGTATTTTGCTGTGTTTCAGAATAGATGTATGTCTTTCACATTGGATTTGGTTGTGTCCTAATATTTGGGAAATGAATGAAAATTATTCCAGTAAGCCATAAAAGGACCCAGACGTTACAACATTAATACACTTTTTTGAACATAGAGAAAAAAACATAGTTGGAGTAAACTGCAACTATGCTGACATGTACACCCCACTTCTAACTTATTTCTTCAACAGAAGAGTGTGTTTTCATATCATAGTCATTTCCAACACGTGGACAGAACCCAGGCACCCTCCCTCTTGAAGAGATGTGGACTTGCAATTTTAAATGCGTCTTTGTTTTCCATCTTAGCAATGGGTATTTTATTGGCTCTGCAGAATATCTGTCTCTCCCTTACCTATTTCTTACTTACCTGTCTGAGAATTCTGAGGTTGTTCAAGACATGGTCATTTCCAACTTTAAATTGTTCTGTAATCCTACTTACGTCACATGCAGTTTGCTTTTAAAGTTTCCAAAAATAGTGTCAGCCCCTGCGTGTTACCATGCAGATGCCTTTTACACGCGTCGGTTTTCACGTGTCGGTACAATATTCGTTTTATGGATGTACATGTATGTGCCTTTATTTATCCCCGCAGTTGGAGATTCCTGTATATTCATAAACCCTCATTTTTTAAATTGGTCCCTGTATTGTGGAACCCTGAGATGAGCTTTTTACTCACCTCTCAGAAAATGTCAACTCCTGGAGGAAACCTGCCAATATCTCTGAAGGCGTCAAAATGGATGCTGGATCTGGACAACTTGTATTTCCACGCGCGCCAAATGTCAAGGAAAACCAGAGTCCGGGTTCCGCTCTTCTTTATGGCATCACAGAATTCTAACCTGTGGCTCCTAGGTGACCAATGCCCGGTAGGAACACGCAGAATCTTAGCTGGTGACGCATTTCTTCTGCATCCGGAGCGCCCATCAATGTCAGCTCCTCCTGAGGGCTCCTTCCAACAATGAATGTTCTTGCCGAACGGGTGCCTCGGCACAGCTTCCAGGACACATTATGTTTGTCTTTCTGCCCCGTCTACGCAGCCGTGGATGGTGCTCCGCCGCCTGACTAGGTTCTCACCTCCACCTCGAGGCTCTGGATTCTGAATCTCAAGCCCACAGCCTCCACCGCCCCCAGCCGCCCTTGAAGAATTCATCCGTCACCAGCCAGCGACCCCGTTCAGCATCCTTGCGGTCACCTCTGGGCGCTACAGACTTGCCGTCCATCACCCTGCCTGCCGCGATGGGTCTATCAACACCCGGGTCCGCACACCGTCCTTCTTGCTGTTCATCCGCCAAGTCTTGCGTTGCTGCAGGATTTTAACCTGCGGTTTCCTGTTCTTATTCGAATGAGTGAATGGAGCCTATGGGTGTTTTGGTTTCAACTTCCACTATGTCTATGCTCTGTTTTATAGTAATAACGTTTTTGTTTTTGTTTTTGTTTTGTCCAGTATTCCTGGTCTTAGCAACGCCAAACAGAGGCTGTTTTTCTCCTTAAGTTGGATCAGTCTTGCCCGTCTGAGCTCCTTGCTGGAGTCCCGGCCCCTTTGTGAAAAACCCAGTTGCTTTCCTGGGTTGGGCTCCCCTTGGTCTTTTCCGAGGCTGAAGGTTCCTTCCTTGAGGTCTCCCCTCCACGGTATTTATCATCTCACTTTGAATTAAATAGGATTAGGATGTCGGTGGGCAAGGCCTACTGGAAACACACATTATTATTCCTATTGAAAGGATGCTGGCTGATGTTACCTTTGTCCGGGTTTTGTTTCTTTTTTTCCCCCTTTCTACTGATGTACGGTGGAGTTTCCCTGAGGGAATAGCTTTGTAAAAGGCTACATTTTTTTAGCAAAATTCCAGTCTTGTGAAGGTAGCTGGTCTACTAGTTGCTGACAGCATGTTTATGGGACTCAGGGTCCTGGACCTGGAGGGTGTATATGATGATATATTTAAAAATACATATTTTATACAGCGGAGGACAGGGGTGTCCAGTTCTGGCTTGAGCCTCTTGTTAGATATTTTAGGGACAATTGTCATCTCCCGCTGGGTGTCTCCTGTCTGGGTCCTTTCTGTTCTTGATAAATCAACCCCTGTTTCCCAAACTCTCACAGCCCCAGCTCCTGATCAGCCACCTATTGATAAGTCTGCCTCTGTTTAAAAGAGCCCAGCTGTAATTCCTAGCGTTGCTCATGAGCTTTGGGGTTCAAGTGTTCCCTCCAATTCCCAAAACATCTCAAAGGCCTGGCTCAGCTTCTCTAGCCTCTCTATTCCTTGGTGGTCCTAATCGAATCCTGTCCTGTCTGATTTCCATTTACTCACATTTTTTTTCTCTCATAAATTGGCACCTTGAGTTTAAAAGACGTTTTGCTAACCTTGGAAATGAGGAAATTAGTTCAGAAAAGGGGGTTAAAGGAGGTACAGCCGTCTTAAGGCTATTCATCAAAGACAGTGTGTTTTTAAAGCCCATTTTTGGCATGTTCTCTCATTTTTAATGGGGTGTTCCAACTGATCATGTATTCTCTTTATACCCACATGTTATTCTAAGAGGGCTCCCTCAGTACAGGGAAGGCTTATGTCCTCATTAAATTTCTTGACATATTTTAGGTTAGCTTTTCTTTCATATTTTCTTCTCTGTTCGAGGTTTAAAAAAAAATGCACTACTTACTCCAATGTTTCCCAACTAGGACTTCAGGGTAGCTTTAATGGTGGCCTTCAATGGAAGGTGGAAACCAAGGACAAGTCTCATGAGATGACCATTCACAGTGATCAATAAACACCCCGCCCTATAAGAAGTGGATCCAAATCGATCCACTGGTTTTCTTACCGACAACGTCTGTTGAAGCCAGATTTGAAAGAAGATAGGAACCCTCCATGAACCCGTCACGCTGCGATCATTAATACTCGGAAGGATGTCTTCCGGTTTTGTAATTTTTTCCTTTGTTTCTCTGCACGGGGAGAAGTCATTTCAATAGTTGCCATCACGCGGTGTGGGAGATTTGGCTCCTATGCTGCTCACTCAGTGCTGTTACCGCCCTTTTTAAAACTTGATTCAATATCCTGACTGTGTGTAAGAAGAGTCTCCCATAGCTTGAAGCAGCCACTACAGGAAGCGGGGTGGAAGGCCCTCTCTCTGATCGTTAAGACTAGAACTGCCTTGTGGTGCAACAATCCTACTTCTCCATGTTTATCAGGAAAGAATGAAAACACGGACTTGAAGACACAGAGGCTCCGTGTTCCCTGAAACGTTATTCACAATAGCCAAGACTTGGAAACAGGCAAAGAGCCTCCAGATGGATCAAGAGATAAATAACATGTGGTAAATACACACAAGAGCATGACTGAGCCCTATCTATGTATCTACGTGTCTATGACCTATCTATGCTCGATCCATCTTTTTTCTGTCTTTCTCTCTAATACCAACCTTTAAAGGTTCTCACCACAAGAAAAATGCATCCTTCCCCTGTAGTCTGCTTTGTAGGAACCAACAGACAGGATGAGAGAATCACCCGGGATATCACCACTCACCAGGGAATCAAGCCTGAAACTCTTTGATTTCCCATCTTGCCTTTTATACCCCAGTCAAGACAGCCGGAGAGTTCACCCAGGTCAATTCCTGCACCACAGGTCGCGGTGGGGGATTGGGTTGAATTGTCTTTCCCCCTTTGTTGCCTTATTTTTGCAACTAGGTCAGGTCCCCTTTATGTTCATTTTAGCTCCGAACTTTGTTCTGCAAGAAAGTCCTGAAGCTTTCCAGGGGGAAAGAACTCTTTGTGGCCTTTCAAAATAAAGTTGAGTTGTTTCAGGATTTACATAATTCTCTCCCGTGTGGAGGACGATGCATGGGCTGCCTTTCCTTCATGCCCTAGGTAGGACCATGGCCCATGAAGTAGGCGGTGTGAAATGCACCCCAGACCTGTTGATTCCGCGCTGTGACCTGGTTTGCATGGTTTTTCTCCTGAAAAGAGAAGTGAGCAGAATCGCGCGCGGTGCAATCGCCTGGGACCAGAGCCGATTCCCTTTTATGTGTTATTTATTGATTGTTAAAGATGTTATTGGTTCTTTTTCAGAGACAGAGGGGCAGGGAGAGAGACATCCAGATATGGTTGCTTTTCGCCTGCCTCCAGCCAGGGATCTGGCCCGAGACCTGGCTTGCAACCTGGGCATGTGCCCTGGCTGGGAATCGAACCCGCGACCTGTGAGTTCGCAGGCCGGCGCCTTATCCACTGAGCCACCAGCCAGGGCCCGGTTCCCTTTTAAACAAAGGGAAAGCAGAGTAGGTGGCCGCAGAGCAGGCAACTATCCTTCAGGGAGGGGGTCTTGGAAACGTGGCTTCACTTCTCTTTTCACCATTGGAAGCAGGTTTGCTGGTGTTGGACGGACGTCCGGGTGACGTGCACGGTGCGCGCAGTTCGCAAGGCCGGCCAGCAGGTGGCGATGCCGATCTGACGGCAGGGACGGGGGAACCCGTGGGACCCCAGACGCCTCCCTTCCAACCCGGCATCTTCTGTGCCCAGCCCCCCCCAACGGACCCCGTTTCTCTGAACAGCACCTGCAGCTGCTGCGCCTGGAGAGCGTGGGTGGCGTGTCGTCAGGGCTCCCACCTGAGCTGCGACGCCCCCCGACTGCAGGGAGGGGTCCCGATTGGTGCTGCGTTGGTCCCGTGTCACGGGCAATGAAACACGGGTGGGTCTGGGCCTTGTTCGCGGGCGGGCGGGCGATGCGGGGGCGGCGGCTGCGGAGGCGGACGGGGAGGCGGGAGGCCGTGTGCACGTCGGGGAAGAAACGCTCCCCAGGTGCGATCAGAGGCGACAGGTGAGGTGCAGGCGGCAGGTGCAGGTGATGGGGAGTCGCGCACCTGGTGGCTGTAAGTTCACCGGCGCTTCCGTGGCGCGGCCAGCGTCCCCCGGGGAAACTGGGGGTCTCCACGCGCCAGATGCCTTCAGGCCCTGGACGCAGGGAGAAGAAACGCCGTGGGGTCACTTATGGAGGCGGCGTTTAGTTTGCGAGCAGACGGAAGGGGTGCAGACAACATTGTAGGGGCGTGGCTCGGTGTCCCAGTGTTTCAGGCGTCGGAGCATGCACTCATTCAGTCATTCACTCATTCATTAATTCTTGCGCCCTGGCTGGTGGCACAGTGGATAAGGCGCCGGCCTGCGAACCCAAAGGTCGCAGGTTCGATTCCCCAGCCAGGGCCCATCACCAGGTTGCAAACCAGGTCTCCAGCCAGGTCTGTAGCTGGAGGCAGGTGAAAAGCAACCATACACGGATGTCTCTCTCCCTCTCTGCCTCTCTCCCTGCCCCTCTCCCTAAAAATAATGAAATAAAATCTTAAAAAGAAAATTCTTGTATTCATGATGCATTCACTCATTTATTCATGCATTCACTCTCATTCATTCACGCATTCACCCATTCATTCCTTGACGCGTTCATTCATTTTGCTCATTCATTCATTCACTCCTGCATTTATTCATTCATTCTCTCCTTCATTCATTCATGCATCCATCCCTTCATGCATTCATTGATGCACTCCTTCATTCATTCACTCGCTCCTTCATTCATTTGCGTACACGAAGCCCTGCCTGTGCAGTACCCACGCCCATGACACTACAGAGACAGTAGGTAACTTTCAGCTCCTTCTAGGATCACTCTTCCTCAGCGCGGAATCTGCAGTGAATTACACACGGGGGACCCCCTCTGCTTCCCTGTGCCTGGTCCTGAAAACTCCCACCGTCAGAAACAGCACGGAAAGTTGAGAAACGATCCCCCTCAGGACACCCCCACCATGGGAGACAGTAGTACCTGGAAATTCAATGCCACTTACTTATTAAACTTATTGGGGCGACATTGGTTAATATAATTATGTAGGTTTCAGGGGTACGATTCTGGAATGCAGCCTCCCTTGCATCGTGGGTCCACCATCTCCCTCCATCACCATTTACCCATGTTCACCCTCTTCTTCCTCCCCTGCCCCCTTCACTCTGGTCAACACCACGCTGTGATCTGCGTCTGAGTTTTTGTTTTACTTGCTCCCTCCGCCCTTCCCCACCCCCGACAGCTGCCAGTCTGTTGCCTGTACCTGAGTCTATTTTGTTTGCTGGCGTGTTCGGCTCATTGGGTTCCACACACGAGTGAGGTCCTACGGTGTTTGTCTTTCTCTGACTGGCTGATGGCACTTAGCGTGATGCTCTCCAATGTCACGACGCTGTCACGGAGGGTAAGGGTTCCTTCTTGGTTCGTGGTTGAATAGTATTCGGTCCCGCAAATGTACCGCAGCTTGGAGGATGCTGGAATGGAGGTACCAAGATCGCTTGCTGACCTTTGACTAGTGCTTCATGGAAGTGTAAGGTTTTAACAGTGGTAGGTGTGGCGAGGGATAGATCAGGACTTTACACACAATAAGCCGTTTAATAAGAATGAGCACATGATTGGAACAGACCCCCTTAAGCAAAAAAAATATACATAGCCAATGAGCCCTGGAAAATAGGAGCAGCATTGTTCCTGCCAAGGGAAATGCAAATTAAAACCATAACCAGATGGAGAAACTGTTACACATGGAGGAGACTGTTAACTACGTAATAAATAGTCTTAAAAGCCTCATCACACCAAGGGTCAGAAGTACGAGGACTTGCAGGGAACTCTTACGTTGCTGGTAGGAAGCACACGGTCCTGCCACTCTGGAAAATATTTTGGTAGCTTTTTATAAAATTCAACTATCACTGGAACTGGATATCACCTTCAGGCGGTTACCCAAGAAAACGAAAACATTCTGCTCATTCAAAAATGTGTGAGCGAAGATTCTTTATCATGATTTTATTTGTAATAATGAAGATATGGAGGGAGGAGTAGATGTCCCCCATGGATGATGGGTAAGCAAACAGAAGGGCAGCTATAAAGTAGAATAGTATGCAGCTCTGAAAAAGGAACAGGCTGTTGATCTATACAACAGCTTGGGAGAAGAACTTCAGGCGGGTCCAACTAAGTGACAGAAGCTCATCTCAATACCATGCATATTGAAGGATCCTTTTATGAGAAACTCTGGAAAAGGCACCGTAGGGGCAGAAAACAGACCGACGGGTCACAGGGCTGAGGTGGGGTGAAGGGTTGATCATGGAGAACAGGTGGTTAGGGGTTTAATGAACTGCTTTACATACCTATGATGTTGTCAGTTTGATGACTTTTAATCAAAAAGTCACAGGACCGTACAAATGAAGAGAGTAGGTTTGACATTATACGATAATCATAGCAACCATTTCAAAAAACCCCGCCCTGGTCAGAAATACTGAGAATGTGCACCATTGATGAAATGCATGTCTCAGGATTAGGGCAAGGCGATTTACAATACTGTTCTCACAGTTCCTTCATCAGCTAGAAATCATGTTCGTTTGCGGCATATGTGAGAGAAAACTAACATGTAGGTGTAGACTGACTATGTGCATTTGCAGCCTTACACCTGAGAATGCCCAAATAAGAGTTCAAACCCAGTGCAGACCAGCAAAAAAGCCCACACCGTTGTGACAATCTGTGCCTCCTTCCCATTTGCTAGCACAATGGTATCACTTTCAGGAAAGGATGCAGAGAACTCTCAAGGTGGTGGAAGAAAGCAAAATTGCAGCATTGATTTTCCAAATTCATTTGAACATGCACACAATAGCTCTCTTTGTAAACGGAATCAGTTTGAACAGCTATTCCCAACCCAGTAATATATATTTTTTTATTAAAAAAAGGACAATGCAACACACACTACAATACAGAGATGATATATTATGGAATTATACACTTGAACCTTATAGAATTTTGTCAACCAAGAGCACCCTCATACAGTTAATGAAAAAATTTTTTAAAAGCATAGTGCATCAGACCTACCTCTTTGGAAATACAAAGGAACTTAAAGTTATCAGTGTTCTTGATAGTCAACGGAATATCAACAGACTTCATGAGAATTATAACTCATCGGATGGCACTTTCAGTTTTGAATTGACCTGCTCTCTCCTTGTTCTTGGGGGTTCTCCTTGGGAACCCCTAAGACACCTTCCTGGGGACCCTATTTATCTTCAAATACTACATGATCCTACATTTTAAAAATCTCCACTTTTTTGGATTCGAATAGGTCTACTTCTTCCGAGATACGAACATGAGAGGCCCCTGTTGAAAGGTGGTCATTATTGAAGAAGACATTTCATTGAAAAGGTTTTACGTAAAGGTGTCAAATGGTGGCCACCGGCTGGGGACCACAGACAAACCACGGGCTGCGGTTGAAATAGAAGCTGAGGTTCAAATTGATGCAGAGGGACGTGGGGAAGATCCCTAGGGACCAGTTGGGGGTGGAGCTGGAGGAGGAGGTTGCCAAGGCAACGGGAAGCAGTCCAGGACGGGATTGGCTGAGGACTGGCTCAGGCTCTCTGGCCCTTCCTCCTCCAGGGTGGCTGGATGCTGGTGCTGCATTTACCACCTCAAAAGACAGCGTTGTGTCTTGGAAGGAGCCCTGCATGCAGCTCAGGGTCAGGCTGGCCAGGCAGAGGGTGGCAGGTTTATTCTCTGGCTGTTGTGGAGGGAACGGGTTCTGAGGCAGAAGCAGCCCGCCATGCTTCCAGAATTGGTATCTTCACCTCTTATGTTGTTTTAGTTTGTCAACTAACCCTATAGACACCAACAGGGGGAATTACAGTTTAGCCTTATTGATGGGCTTCTGTGATTGATGCTTGTGAATAAAGACCCCTTCCCTCCATCACCAAACCTGGGCCTCTGGAATTTTGTCTAGAGGGGGGCGGTGGGCAGAACGACCCCACCTTGCTGTTCCATAACAAAAGGATGGAAAAGTCCCCGGGGTGGCAGCGGATGAACTTTTATGAGTCTCGGGAGTGTGTAGCCTGCATGCTGTCATTAGCGAGTGAGTGAACAGTATTCACTTCCCGACATTAATTTACTGGTCGCCCTTTTAAAAATGAATTCGCCTACTTCCCCGCCCCCGAGGAGAAAAACAGCAGAGTCCTCTGCTACCTAAACAACATTCCCTAAACACAAACTGGGCTTAGACTACGCTTCCGTATTTTCCGAGACTGGAAATATAACAGGACAACAGAGAAATCTTTATTGACAGTCTAATTCCGCAGCTCTTTCCCTCTGGTGTTTCATGCGCGCTGATGTTAATTTTAAACTTCCTTTAAACGTGCGTGGTTGAACGCAACTCAAAAGCAAAGGCAGTACTCTCAGTAATACGCATTATGGGATTTGGTTTCCCATACAGAAGCTAGGACTCATGTAAAAGCGGTTTAGGAGGAGTTTAAAATTTGTCAGACGTGACTGAAAATAGCTGTGGAGGTCCCGGTTGGATTCAAATTCAGGATTGAGTAACAGCGGAAAGGCATTCCTCCATCTGTGTAGCGAGATGTGAGTCATCGTGGCTACACACCTAACATTGATGCATGGTTTTGAGGTAGTTACACTGCAAACAAGAAGCGGAAAATGCAAGGAGATGCCAAGGATATAGCATTCATTTATATTAAAACTTGGTGTGAAGCGTTATTGGCATTTTGCTGTTGTGACTTGGAGAATTTCTGGCTTCTCCCATCACCAGAGTGACTTAGGGTGTCCTTTTGAATTATAATTATGTGGCTTTGTCACTGGTCTTCTGCAATAATGAATTGCCTTTTTAACCTGCAAGGAAGGAAGGAAGGAAGGAAGGTAGAAGGAAGGAAACAATGGAGGAAACAGAGGAGAAATTTCCTTTAAGTGGTTTAAGTGCTATTTGGGAAAAATAAAGTGATCATAGGATCCGTACTGAAAATTAATAAAGTGTTCAAGACATCACCTGGCTGGCATTGAAGATCTAAAAAGCAGGTAGAGCCTGATACTAAGGGATTTATGTGGTCACTCAACCCCACTTACAAAGGTTTAAAGATGAAGTAACAGGTCACGGCCAGGTTGTACGGAAGATGGCTTGCTACACTTATTTTATAGTGTATTTATTCCCCATGGTAGAGCCAATGTGGGCAGAGGGCCACCTTGTGTTATTATTATTTTTATTTTGCAATTTCCCAGCTTTTCACAAGTTGACAAGCTCATCCTTTGTTGAGTTCAGTTGGCATCTTCTCATGTCTTCTACTCTCTTTTTCCATTTTTATTTTTAAAAGAGATTTGTGCCTCTCAGCCCCACAAGGGCATTCCCCGGTTCTCCAAACCCGTTGGCGTGAAACTTGACTCCCAAATTGGCTGACGCAGGTAAAACAAGCTCATGAATTCTTGCTGAAATGAACTGAATATGTACAGAGGGATTTTTTTTTTTATTATTATTATTAGAAGGTTTTATACCAAGTTCTACAAATCAGTGTTATTATGGGTCATTTACTGGAAAGCAGAAATAGCTCCATAATCTAGAAGTGGATCTTATAATGATATCTTCTGAAATAATGCTGAGCATAATATTTTATTTCTGTGTAATGTCTCTCGTTGGGATAAATTTTCCTTGCTTTATGAATAGGAAATGAGAACTTGCGTGTGCCAAAGAGTGCGGACTTTTAAAGTCCACTGATCAAGTTCAATTTGACTCTGCCTTCCATGGGCTGTTAAATTACTCACCACTAATTTTCTCAGCTTCACGTCTTCCATCTGTAAGAAAGGCGGAAATGTTAATTATATCACAGAAATCATAGGAAAGTACAAAGAGGTATGATTTTAAAAATCTCGATTATTCCATAGGGTTTAGTCCTCTTTTTCATGCTCCCTAAATGAGAGGTAATTTTATAGTAAGAAGACCATTCTAACCCACTCTACCTGTAACTGATATTATCCTATTTCTTGCTGAAGCTCTTTGTTCTGGGAGATGCTGCTCTAATAATTATTTCAATTTCTGCAACCATGCCTCCTTATTAATTTTTCTAATTTTAGCTTTATAAGAAAACACTCCTTAATTCTCCTTGCATATGTTTTGAAGTTGAGATCAAGAGCAACCCATCCATGCTAGAGCATGACTATTTATGTTGTATGTAATAAATGATATGTCTATACAATTAGTTATTTGGTCATTCCCAATGAAAGGACATGAGATTTTCTAAAATATTTGGTTTTTATATCCAAAGCTTTACTAAACAGTCCATTAAATGACAGAAGTAGGTTTCTCATTGGTGCCCCGCACTAATTAGTTGCCTTTTTACGCTGCTAACAGAATGATATTTTGGTTTTCATTTCAAATTCCAGTCGCTGGTATATGGAAAAAGAGTTGGCCATGGCTAATCTTAGTCATGAGACTGTAATGCGATCATTTGTTAGTTTTAGAAGATTTTGTTGTTGATTCTTTGGAAGCTTAGGTGTAGAAAATCATGTTAAGCGTGAAAAGAAGAACCGTTTTATTCTTCCTTTGCAATCCGGAAAACTTATTTCCTTTTCTTGTCTTATTGCACAAGCTAGGAGCCCTAGTAGAGTGTTGTATAGGCATGATGGGAGAGGACATCTCAATCTTACCCGGAAAGCCTGCAGTTTCTCATAAGGTAGGATGTGAACCACAGGCTGTTTGTAGATATTCTTTATGAAGCTGGGAAAAATACTCCTCTTTTTTTAACTTGTGAAGAATTTTTATCATCCGTTAATGCTGAACTTTAGTCCATGCTTTCCCCTCATTGATTGATACGATCAGATGTTTTTCCTAATTGACTATTGATTACATAAATTGATGTTCAAGGTTTGAGCCAGGCTTGCATACACTGTACACCTTGTTTTGTCATTGTATCTGGTTACAACTTATTTGAAAATATTTCCGTGGAAACTGTTTGGATCTATGCTCATGAGAAATATTGTCCTGTAGTTTTATTCTCCTGTGATGCCTTTATCTGTGTGTGTGTGTGTGTATGTGTGTTAATGTTATGCTGACCTCAAGGTACCTAGTTATGACTACTTCTGGAAATAAGAACTTGAAGGTGATGGAGATAAATTGAGGTCACCAGGGTGGGCCCTGATCCCACAGGACTAGGATCCTTATAAGAAAAGGAGATGGGAACACAGACACACCCAGGGGGAGGACTGTGTGAGGACACAGTGGGGAGATGGTTGTCCACACACCCAGGAGAGAGGTCTCTGGAGAAGCCAGCCCTGTGCACCCCTGGGTGTCAGCCTCCAGCGTCCAGGATGGGGAGAGATACAGGTCTTGTTTAATCCGGTCAGTCTATGATCTTATTATGGCAAACGCAGCAGAGGGACACATTTTTATCGTTAGAAGGTTTTGCAAAATTCTCCCAGTGGAACCTGGTGGCTGGGTGCATATCCAGAAGGGTCATTAATTATTGACTCAATGCCTTTCATCGATAAGGCCCATTTAGATGAGTGACTTTTCCTGCGTGTGTGTTGGTTGTTACGTCTTTCAGGAAGTGGACTTTTTTTATCGACATTATCAAATCAGTAGGCAGAGAATTGCTCACCGTATTACTTGGTTATAGTTTCACGTCCGTGGGATCACAGGGGAATAGACTCTTTCATCAGCGGTATTAGTAAATTGTGTCTTAGCTCGTTGCTGCTAGGTTAGCCTGCTGAGCGGTTTATCAATTTCTTTGATCTTTTCAAAGGCCCCATTTTTGTTTTATGTTCCGTTGATTTTGCTCCATGGGTTTCTTATCTTTCACTTTCTTTACCTTAGCTTGACTTTCTATGATTGTTTTTCTTCTGTTTGCTTGAGATTTAAACTTCTCTTCTTGCTATGGTTTCCTAAGGCTTAGGTTATTGATTTTGTGGTTGCATAATTTTTACAAGTGGTACCTACGGGAGTGTAATTTGTTGCTTCAAATACAGGTGTACTAAACATGAATAAAATGACCGATTATCTAAAATTACATTCCAGTTAGAAATATTTGTTCACTGAGAAACAATATTAAGCAGACAGATAACCTATTTCATAGTGGGAATAAGTATTGGGCATATGACTTATGAACGCTGTCCACAGATTCCGTAAAAATGTTAAAAGATGGTCATTAAATATGTGTCATATAGGCATCCACTTTACAATCAAAATGATTATTGCAGATTAGATTTCCTGTCTATGCAAATATAGACAAAGTCTGCGTAATATAGGTAAAGGTCTTTTTTTCATTTTTAAAAATTTAACTTAATTTTTAATTGTATTTTTTCTTTTTCTCTTTTTTTAAATTTATTTTTATTGCTGTTGTATTACATCCATTCCCTTTCAACTCCCCTCTGCCCCTTTCCCACACACCCAGTCCCCTCCCCCCATATTTTTTTCTTATTTTATCATTACCATATACACTAATTGTTATTTTATATTGGTTTTAGGTGTTGCAGCATAATGTTTCAACATATACTTTAGAAAGTGTTCATGTTATATACATACTTAGCTGTTATTGATTAAATACTCACTATTTGCTTTTTGTCATAGGGCTCTATATATACTTTTTATATTTTTTAAAAGTTATTTTATCGAAGAACATGTAAACAGCCAGTACTTACTTTATTTGGTCTCCTTATTCCTAACATACCTCAGTGAGGAAGACGGGTGTATCTCATTCCGCCACGAGGAATAAGAAATTATTCCGTGCCTTCCATGGGCAGCTGCGAAATAAGAATCAGCGCTCAAGCGTGAAGGTTGAAAGGCAACTCTAAGGCGGCTGAATGCGTTTAGATTTTACTTGATCCTCTTGTCTCTGATAAATGCAGGGGGGGAAAAAAAAAAGAACTTTCCTGTCTTGTAGGTTCACAGAAGGAATGAGTTTGCTGTCACTGGTACTGGGATTCTTTAGGGGGTGAGACAGTTCTTAAAGGTTGAGCCAATGTGAAGACTCCATAGCAACCAATGATCATCTGCTTCTACCTGTGCTGCGGAAATGATGTTTTCATGAAGGGCTGTGTGCAGATTTAAGAACACACACACGTGTGTGTGTGTGTGTGTGTGTGTGTGTGTGACAGGACTCACATAGCAAGGATGCTGTATCCATTAAATGTTGCATTCGTGCCACTACTGAGGGTGGCCAGTCTCCCAACAGAGTATCGGTTTGGGTTCATCAATAATACCCACTATCGCATGTCAGTAGATGCACCTAATAAATGAGGACTGAAGATCTGGCTTCTAAAGGACCATCACAGATGCAAGATGCCCACAGGGCAGGGAAACACAGATTGGTTGCAAATGTTTTATCCATTTCAATGTTAGCAACATTTATGAATAAAGCCCTTCTTCAGGACTCGGTCAAACCGGGGATTATTGAACGCCAGGTCGGAATGGGTTCGAAGACGAGATGAAATTTAGAAACCATTGACCTCTGGTTAAATGAATCCCCCGACAGCAACATGGCCTTCCGTCCAAATGCCAAGCCAGATGGTGCTGGGCGAAGACTCTGAAAATCTTAATGAGGAAATAGCTCTGATGACATACACGTCTTCCAGAACAGAGGAAAGTTAACATTTTCGCTCAGGCGCTGCAGCTGGAGTTAGCCTGGTGCCAGCTCTGACCTCTCGTACCAATGCATTTGTACGACGGTATTATTTACTCATAATGATGCAAAATGCCAAGAAGACGGTTCCTCCTACGACACAAATGACTTCTTAGTAATATCGGTTGCCTTGCTGGGCAGCTCAGTGGGTCAGAGCCTCATTCTAATGCTCCAAGGGTGTGGATTCTATTTCTGGACAAGAATCAACCAGTGAACGCGTGTGTAAGTGGAACAACACATCAATCTCTCCCCCTGTCTCTGTCTCTGTCTCTCTCATCAGTAAATAAACATGGAAAGAAAAATAAAGACACAAGGAGATCGTTTGGCTTTTGGGCACCACTGTAACCACAGACTCAGAGGTGGTCCAGGTGGCTGAAAGGACCAGCAGCATGAACATGGGGTCAAAAGGACAGCGTTGGTGATGTTAGCCAAAATCACCAAAGCTTGAAAAGGGGCATATCTCTGAGATAGATCCTCTTGTTTTTTCGATGCAGAGAATTCTGCCAGGAGAAGGATAAGAAATAAGCAAGAAATGGTCTGAAGAGCACCCATTCTCATATTTTCTGTATGGGAGGAAGGAAGGCATGATCCACAACTTTGCAGAAGGCAGGGCAGTGAGCACGGAGGTGACTTCAATCAAGAGCTTTTTAGGAAAATGAATTTTTGTTTTCGTAAGGTGCTATGTTTTGGGTTCCGTTGCCTTTGTGATCAGAAGCCCAATAGGGAAGGAATTTAGATTTCTCTTACTCATGATCCAAGGGTCCAGAAGATCAGCTCCAGTATGAATCGTCTGGCCAGGCACAACTCTGGAAGGTCACAAAAATTCTATCAAATGCCTTTAAAAAGTGCAACTTCTTCTACTGCCCAGCATTATCTAGAGAGAGTGAGACGTGATTGTTGATGGAGACATGATCTCAGGATAAACATTGTAGTGCAGCCAGGTGACTTTTCTGTGTAAAGACATGTTTGTTTATGTCTACGCATTCCTCAGCAGACAGAAGGAAGAGACATGGCCACTGCATGCTGCGTACATACCAGGTACCGAGTTAGACACGGAACTAGATCATGGATCAACACAGCAAGCTAGGGCCATCACTCCAGTTTCCCAAGAGAGGAAGCAAGTGACGTGAATTTTGAAGATCACACAAAGAGAGGTGAACGCCCATGATCTTCGAAACCAAGAGTGTTTTCTCTGCAAAGGCTGAGCTCAGTTGAGTCTTCGGAGTTTGATCTGTTCTTGGATGGCACTCCATGGTGCCTGGCATTGGATTCAAGGTGACATCATTGTCACAGACTTTGCTCTATTTCGAGATATTTTTCGGAAGGAGCATAGTGCTTCCTGCCTCTTTTTGGTCCATGTATGAACTTTGCATACTGAGTACATCAATTGCTTTTTGGACGACCATCTAACTCTCTTAAGTCATGCCCTTCTGTCTCAGTGTTGGCCCTTGTTTGATCAACATTGGAAGATTCTTGAATTGCTCACCAAATGGGGGACACCCTGGGATCACGAAAAGAACACAAAGCTGGTGCCAAGAATAACGTATGGGCTTGATATGCACATCAGGGTGATTTCTGCCCGGCGTGTCTGTCTGAAAATAGCCCATGAACAGCACATTTTGATGATGTCTAGATGATCAGAATAATAAAGTGGCGTGTGACCTGGGAGATGCCCAGTTGGTACGGAACCTGCATGACCTCTAACACTTTGAAAAACATAGAGCAGAGAAGGTTCGTGGTTTGGCTGATGGAACAGCTTTTGAGTTGATAGGTGTTTCGTTGTATTTGAAGAAGGTTCATGGGGTCTTTTGGACACAGTCCTGACACAGGGAGCCAGACAGCCCTGGCTGTGTGGCTACATGGATGGAGCACCACCCTGGGAACCAGAAGGTCGCAGGTTCAATTCCCAGTCAGGGCACAGGCCTGGGTTGTGGGCCAGGTCCCCAGTTGGGGGCCCATGAGAGGCAACCACACACGCATGTTTCTCTCCCTCTCTTCCTCCCTTGCTCCCCTTCTCTGAAAAATGAATAAAATACTTCTTTTAAAAAGCAGGGAAGAGACTCTACCAAGGTGTTAGGTGGCATTCCAAAGCAGGTTAAAAGGGTTTATTTACTACAATATTGTTGTGGGACGGAAAACTTGGAAGGAATGATTATTTGAGGTGATTTTCATGATTTGATGGCACTTTGCAATAATTGCGTGAACAGACCAAGAGAGGAACCAAGGAAGAACCCCAGAAATAATGATAGGACCAACGGAGGGGAAACTTTTCTAAGCTACAACATGTCCTGGGTCGCTACTCTGCTTCTGGAGATGTTTTGGGCGGAAACCCCTGTCTCACAGTGAAATGACACCAGTGTTTTTACAGAAAGAACAAAAGTTCTAATGTTTTCATTAAGGCTGTTCTGTTATCTTTTGCAGGGCTCAGGATGATGACAATTTTTTCAGTAGCCTATGAAGAATGATCAAGACCAGCAGGGCCAAGAATGATCCCATGGTTGACCGAGAGGAAAGGTCAACAAAAAGGAAAATGGCCAAGTCATTATAAAAGGAAACGCAATTCTCCAAGATTGGGTAAGGCGGGAAAACCACGCCAATGCAATAGATGATCGAAGACGTGGACCAAACAAATGGCCAGAATGCGGACATGTGCCACCTGCCATTTACGATACACAAGATTTTTACTCTTTGTCGTTTATTTTTACTTCTTTTACTTTATTTGTGTTATTGACACTATTCCAGTTGTCCCATTTCCCCCCATTGCTCTCCCCAACCCCACGTGTTACCCATGATCATGGGTCAGTCCTACTAGTCCCTTGACTAAACTGTTCCCCTTCTTTTCCCCCTCCGGCCACCCCTGTGATCACCATCACTCTGTTCCTTGTTTCCGTGTCTCTGGTTCCATTCTGCTCATCCGTTTGTTTTGTTTATTAGTGTCCTGTCCTGGGTGGGATCGTATGATATTTGTCTTTCACCCCCTGGCTTATTTCACGAAACATAATACTCTCCAATTCCACCCATGCTGTCGCAAACGGTAGGATTTCTTCTTTCTTTCGGCTGTCTAGTACTCCGTTGTGTAAATGGACCCCAGTTTTTTTATCCATTCACCCACTGATGGGCACTTGGGCTGTTTCCAAATCTTGGCTAGTGTGAAAAACACTGCACCTAGTTCTTGTGTTTACGTTCCAGATTCTTTTCTCTTCAGGATACAAACTTCCAGTAGCAATTGGAGATTCACTCACTTAAGAGACAATTCACCTTAGACCCTAGTAAGCAGGAATACTAATCATTATTAAAGAGTTTCAGACACTTCATGATGACACCATGCCTCTGTTTGATGTCCAGCAGATACTGTAATGATGACCAGCCACCGAGTCAAGTCAACGATATTATTATTATCTTGTAATTGATCTCCCAGGGACCTTAGGTACCCCATCAGCTCCATATCACTCCGTCGCTGAAACAATTTATAACCAGGGTGTACATTTTTAATGAGGGAGTGAGAGCAGGTCTTCTTTAGACAAGGTAAAAGACACACCTCATCAGAAAGACATGAAGAAAGCATGGCCATGATACACGTCCCATAGATATAAATGAATGATGGTAATTGTTTCTAATTAAATTATTCAACGTGAAAGGACCCAAGTCAGCTTGGGAAGAGACAGGTAGGATCGACAGGTATTCTGTTTCTCTCAAGTGCCCAATGCAGTGGTTATTGTCCAATCGTTCCTACGGACTTGCTCTACTTATCAAATAATTGACCCTGACACCAGCAGGGGCATCCACTAGTCCAACTCACCTCCCTGTGGAAAATGCACCCCTGGAAGTCACATGTCACCCTGCATGGTTTCCTTGCATTTGTTTCTCCGCACGCAGCCTTGATGATAGTGGTTTTGAAATATAACGGGGTGGCTGATGGTCTCTAAATAACCAAGGTGTGGCTCGAAGTGAGAAATTCCAGCTCCTGTCTTTATTGTCCCCATCGGGTGAGGCTGAACTGGGCACCCAGCCACTGGGCACCCACCCTTTGGTCTGAGGAATGAAAATCTGCCAATTCCTGGATTCTGTGCAAGAAAAGAAGAAACTGAGTACAGGCAGCAGTGCATGGGGGGCAGGTTAAGAGCATAAACTTTGGGGAAAAAATGCCTTCAGAATGGTGAGTTAGAAAATCTGTCTTCCATTCAAACACACCAAGCATTTGTGACACCCACAAAGAAGACACTTCCGTTGCCCCAAACCTTTCCTCCGTGTTCTTTTGGAAACAGCCCTGCTCTCCTCCGATAATTATTGACCATTATTGACCCTGCTGCTTATTCTAAAGTGATTCCATTTCCATTGGAAATGGAACCATTGATGAAGAGACGTGATCGAACCTTAAAAGTGCCGTGCTGCCTTTGTGGCTTGCCTCTTTCACTCGGCAGAACGGAAGCCGTTCTATTAACCTGATCCTGCTCAATAACTACGTGTAGTATATTTTAAACATTCAATAAAAATATTTCAAGTGGCCTTATTGAACGCTAAATAAATTTGTCGGGAGTTATTCATTATTGCTTGGCTTAAGAACCTCCCGGCTGACTATACCTAGAAGCCGTTTCCTGATAGAGTCTGTGGGTACGATGTCACATGCTTGTTTCTTTTTTTTTATTTCCCCTCAAAAGAATTAATAACGTTCACTTATCTCTTACGTTGTCCATTCTGCACAGGGCGGCTTCGGTGTTGCTTGCAACTTTTGTTACAAACAGGCAGGTGGTCACACGTTCATTTTTCATACCGGTTGACAGGAACCCGGTGAAAAACGAACGTAATTTTCATTCTGTCACGAGGAAGCCTTTAATCTATACACTGACGTTACGGTTTTATTTTGCCCAGTGCCTGTCTGATGATTCACATTCCCGGAGGCCTCGCTGGAGAAACGGAGAGCGGAGAAAAACAACTGTGCGCTCTTTTCCTTTCCTATAAAATACCTCCCATCCGCCAGGTGATGGGTTGGCCAACATTTCTTTAGAAGAACAAGCCGGAAATAGGTTAGACATTGTGGGAGGAGGCGATGCCCTAGTTTTGTGAGCCTCTACTTGCTTTGAAGGATGAGATGTGTGTGTGTGTGACACAGTTGGAGGAACTTCTGCCCTAGGACAAGGAGGACATGCACTTAAAAAATAAGCCAAGACCTCCTCAGCCCACACAACGCCATGGGATTATCCGAATTAGGTACTGCCGCAGGGGGAAAAAAATGGAAGGCGACCATTTCTCTTTTCAGGTCGTTTTATTTTCCATCCGGCTCATGGAACGTAACCTAATCCATCAACGCAAGACGTTAACCATGAAGGTAACCTAATCCATCAACGCAAGACGTTAGCCATGACCTCAGGTAGCGCAGGGAAGGCAGGGGGCTGAGTTCTCTTCTGCGTGGCCCTGGGCCCAGCTCAGCATTCTGGTTTTATGGGAAAATGCAAAAGGAATGTCTTTGCTGCATACCAACGCCTGGCTCGGAAGCCCCTGGACTGGGTACAGATACCCTGTTCTCATGTTGAAAGTTGCCTTTGTCTGGTGAGGAGTTTCTTCTAACGGGGGAAGTCTGCGTGCCTGTGATTCGTAGCTTTTCTTTGCCAACGTGGTGGGGACTGAGGTGGCCTTGTCCTGTGTACGGTGTTTCTTGTACCTTGTATGTTCTTCAAGAAATGTGTCTGTTTTTTTCACATGACATGGCTGCCTACCTTCTTGACAGGCAAAGAGGGGGTGAAAACTCTGGGAGAAAGGCGTAATACCTGGTTTTATCCTCATTTTGTTTCCCCTTCGCTCAGCTGTAATGGACCCTCAGTCCCTCCCAGGACAGCTGGGACCAGAATCTTAGGGACGTTTTCAAAACATCACCCCACCTGTAACAGAGCCATTCAGCCTTTGACCGCAATGAGGTTCTTTCAAGGGGCAATGTCCACAGGCTACCTTGATCTGTGCTCTCTTTAAAAAAAAGAAAATTAAGCTTCTTCATGACATGCTAAGAAACGCACACTTACCATTTACAAGGCAAGATGAGAAATCTATGTCAAACATGTACGCAAAGATCGTCACACGCGTGCTGTTGACCAGGTCCAGCCACCAACTGCGTCCTCACGTGACCTGCTACATGCTACAGCCAATCACCTGCTACCTACCATTCTATCTCTGACACCATCAGGGTTCCTTTACGTTGCTTTTTTCCCCCGCAAGAATTGTGTAGAAATAAAATAGTTCTTTACTTCCCAGCTTCTTTCTCTGGGAGCAGATGTTTTGAGACCCGTTCATGCTGTGAATCTGAGTGGTGTGTTCTTTTTCCTTGGTTAGTAGTTCTCTACCTCGTGGGCACTCAAACATAGGCTGACCGAGTTGGTGGACATGGGGTTCTTCTCTGTTTTGTTTTTAACTTTTGTTGTTGACACTATTAGACGTGTCCTAACCCCCCTGCCTCTGTCCCATCCACCCGGCCTCTCCCTACTTTCCTGCGTCCCTGGGCCAAACATACACGTTCATTGGCTACTCCCTTCACCTCCTTTCACCCAACCCCCCTTTTCCACCCTTCTGACACCTGTCCATCTGTTCATGTGTCCATGTCTCTGTTTCTGTGTTGTCCACCGGTTTATTTTGCTCACCAGATTCCACACATGCATAAAATCATACAGTATTTCTTTCTTGGACTGGCTTATTTCACTTAGCACAATGTTCTCTTGGTCCATGTAGGGTGACATGAAAACTAAGATTTACCTTTTTCATGGCTGCATAGTATTCCATTATATGAATGTACCACTTTTTTTTTAGACCTTTTTTTTTTTTTAAGAGTTTATTTAGTATTATTTCCAGAGAGAGAGAGAGGAAGAGAGAGAGGCAGAGAGGGAGAGAAACATTCATGTATGGTTGCCTTTCACCTGCCTCCAGCTACAGACCTGGCTGGAGACCTGACTTGCAACCTGGTGATGTGCCCTGGCTGGGAATCAAACCTGCTACCTTTGGGTTTGCATGCCGGCACCTTATCCACTGTGCTATCAGCCAGGGCTCCACATTTTTTTACCCACTCGTCTACCGGTTGATGGACACTTGGGTTGCTTCCAGATCTTGGTGATTGTCAATAACACTACAATGAACGCAAAGGTGCTTATGTTTTTTTTTTGAATGAATGCTTTGGGGTTCTTGGGGTCTAGTATGAGTTAAAATTACAGGGGCGATCATGTGTTGGTCACTGCGTAGAAATAAGTTTTGAATTCTCTTAGGTAAACACCTAGGAGAGGGCTTGATGACCACCATGTTAATAATACATTTAATTTCAGATATTAAAAAAAAGGCCCAGTCATTTCCAAAGTGGCTTGCTGATGCATTTCCATGCCCGATGTTGTCAACACTTGGTACCCTCACTCTTTTCTATTTTCACCTTTTCAGTATGGGCACCATGGTAGCTCACTTCGATTTGCTTTCCTGATGACAAACAATATTGATTATCCTTCATGGGTGTATTGCTCCTTTGCATATTTTTAGATGAGCACGTTTAAATTGTTTGACCATTTAAATCGTTAACATTTTCTTTTCCCATTTTACTGTTCATTTGTTAGAGTAATTTGAATATTCTGGTGAGAAAAAAAAAAACTTGGCTGTTTATTTTGTAAATCCTTTCTCCATAAACATGTTGCGTTAATGAATCAATACTGAACAGCATCTCTCTGGAAAGGAGAATTTTAAATATTTATAAAATGTACTTGTGTATTTTCCTTCGTAGGGCATGTGTGTGTGTGTGTTCAACCCAAGAGATGTTTTCCTCACCAACAGTCACAAATAATATCTTACAGAAGAGTTATATTTTTAGCTCATATTTTAATTTTACCAGTCGCTTTTTTGGTTCCAGTTATTCTTCAAAAGCCTTCTTCTGCATGACCAGTATGTTCATTTATACTAATGCATTGGCGAGTCTCACCCCAAGTTCATATGCTTATGATAAAACTCAATTTGGCCAAGATTTTGGACCCATTTTGCACCTCATTGCATTTTATTTACTAATATTTTGTCAAGTATTTTTGCATGTAGATTCACGAGAGATGTTTATCTGTGGCTAATGTGCATTGCAATGTCTTTTTCATTCTGATAATTATTTGGAAAGGGGTTTCTTATCTTTTATTTCCTAGATGATTTTGTGTGTATTTGTAATAAGTATTGCATAGCTTTTATTTGTTAAGTTCACCCTATAAGCCATCTGCCCTTCAAGTGACTTTCAGAAATACTTTCTTATTGTGAATTATGTTTGTTAAATATACCCAAGGCTAGATAGTGTGTGTGTGTGTGTGAATGAGTAAATTTCGGTCATTTTTGTCTTTCCATTTAGGTTGTCTGATGTACTGCTATGAAGGGGTTCTTAATATTCACTCATTATTACATTAATATTTATGAATCCTTTAGCAGCGTCCCCGACTTGATCTATTGGTGTGTTTTCTTTGTGTCTTGATGAGAATGGCTGGAAATCTATCCGTTGGGATGACGAACTCCAGTTGTCAAAGGATCGGTTTTTGATGAAACGGTTGTTTCACTGGTTTTGCCTGTCATTAGCTTCCATTGCTCTTTTGGTTTTCCTTCCGTGATGTGGGAGTCCATTTGCTCTTAGTTTTCTGGCTTTTATGCAACCCTCGGGTAATTTATTGGAGGGGTTTTCTCTTTTCTCGCAGAAGCCTAGAACGCCGCAATTACGTTTCCTCTCCCCGAACACCTCCCATTATCTCGTGCGTGTTGCTTTCCATTCATTTCCGTTGACACGGACCTTAAGTGACAGTTTCCCTCCAGATGCACAGATTCTAACGAGAATTTCAAAAACACCCGAAGAGGCCCTAGCTCGTAAAACAACCCAGGAATAAAATCCACACAGCTACCAAAAAAAAAAAAAAAAAATTGCTAACACCTTGGTTATTTGGCACAAACCATTAGCTCCCACTCTTGTGGAAGAAAATGGTAATTACCGAGAACTTTGCAGTCGGCAGAGGCGGCAGACACGCGTGGGTGGGCGCTTGCTGGGCGGAGAAGGATCTGCCACCGACATTCGGCAGTGGGTTAGAACCCAATCCAGGCTCCTGTTATTTTATTTCATGTTATTGTACCAGGCGTCTTCCCTGCCGGTCGTCCGGAAACACTAAGACAAACCAGGCGTGGGCGGTTCAAGATCTCCAGTGGGTTTGAGGTTGGCCACGCGTGCGGCGGGGTTTTCTGCACGTCTGGGCGTTTATTTTTCTGCTCCGCTTGCTCCTCCCCACCATTTAAGGCAGATTAATGAGTTTGCAGAAGGAGAGGCAGCCGTTCTGTGTTGCGAACACCAACCAGGGAGGCCTCCGTGCGCAGGGAGAAGCTGCTTCCACTGCGGGTTCCCCTCATGTATCACCACCCCTGCAGACAGCACCCATGGGCCCCCAGGGGCAGGCTTTCCGCAGGTGCCACTGCTTTCTGCATCGGCACCCCCCTGTCAGGATGCTTTCAGGTGCGGATCTGAGCTGTTCGCAGAAACTTTACACCTTGATCTTCCACCGTGGTTGAGGCACCGGCTCTTGCCGAGAATTCTATCGAGTGAATTGTTGTCCGAAAGGAAAGCCAACGGAGATTCTTTTGATTAGCCTTCTGGACATTTTAACCCATGGATCGGCCCGTTTGTCATTTGGGTCCTTCTGGCCACGGGTTTCCGTGATAGAAGCGACCCAGCCCAGGTACACGTCTGGAGACCAATAAGAGATGTTATTGGCAGAGATTAAACGGGTGGTCATCAAAGGGCGATGTATACATACATGCACGCATGTAATCAATGCAGCCTATGCCTTCAACTGCCACCCCGTCCTGGGTCGGTTCCATCTCAACAGGGATAAAATGGTAAAAGCTGATCGTTTCACATGGGCAAGATTCGAATGTAGAGGTTGTGTTCTGCAGGAATGAAAGTTGGAGATTTCCACAGGGCACAGCGACTGATCAATAACCGTTTTATCCTGGTGGTCGTGTTTCAGGAAAAGGTGGTGAATTCTGGTTTGTTTCCCTGTCAGGCGTGGAGCCCTGGGCAGACAGGGGGCTGGCTAGGAATTGGGTGGAAAAGAGGGACACGGTTGAACAAGAGACACATAGATGATTCTCAACTGCCTTTCCAAACCCAGAAATAACCTGATTTTCTGAGCATCCACTGTGTCATGGAAGCTGAGTATCCCAACATGGTCCAGCGCTTCCGGCACGTGGCATTTACAAACTATATACAAGGAACTATCTAGGGAATTGAGAGCAAAAAACCAAATAATCCTATGAATAAAGGTTTGTTACCCCATAAAATGCCTGTCCCCCCAAATGCATAAGTGCATACTGATACCATTTTAGGTACACCCTCTAATTTTGTAAAATGTTGATGTGAGATGCTTAATCGCTGCCTATGTTTAGGGAAAATACCTTGAGGAGACTCATATCTAATTCATCAAAAGTCTACAAGTGGTTAGAGTACATAAACAAAAATGCAAAATGATTGTAAATGAAGGAGCCAACCTTGTATTATGAAAGGGAAAACCCTGATACACTTACCAAAACCTAGAAGGAGGTAGTAGAAAGGCTACCTTGGACGTTGAGGTAGATTATTATTAGTTTTCATTGTTAATGGTCAATAAATTTAACTCCTCGAACAATCTATGTAAAATATAGGCATCCTGGATCAACATGTTTATGCGTATTTAATGCATGCAACACATGGAATTTGGCTGTGACATAAGCAAGTCTGCCAATGTGAAGTTGCCCCTCACCTTTAATGAGAAACATGAATTAAACATGCACACAGTAGAGCCATTTTCAAGTTTGTTTTCATGGGGAGAAGAGGGGCTCTGTCCAAGCCAAGTCACATTATAAAAATAAATTAAAAAACAGTAGTTCAAAACCCACACCTCTTTTCCCTTGAAATATTCAGCGTGAACATCGACCCAGTAAGTTTTTTGTGTGGGTCTCTGGTACAACGTGGAGCCTTATTAACTTAGTTCTAAGGTCGTTTCCCAATAGAACTTTCCATTCATTTCTTCACTTAAACATAACTTGGTGGAAATGGAATCATTTCATTGGCTTTCCTTTCGGTGGAAATCAAAGAACAAAATGTTTTTCCCTCACAAGGAAGGACATGAAGACCACACATGGATCAGGATCAAGTTTAATATTTACCATGAATCTGTTCCAAGTTTTCAAACAAGTGTTTGTGACATTTAAACATGTATATTTTATTTATTTAACTTGAGAGAGATGGGAAGGGAGGAGAAACAGAGGGAGAGAAACATCGATGTGTGGTTGCCTCTCATGTGCCCCCAATGGGGGATCTGGCCTGCAACCCAGGCGTGTGCCTTGACTAGGAATCGAACCAGCGACCTTTCAGGTTGCTGGCTGGCATTCAGTCCACTGAGCCACATTCACCAGGGCTGTAACATTATTTTATTCCGCTTCCCACCCCTTTTCCATACAGAAAAGCCAAGGATCAGAGACACTGATGAATCAGCCCAAGTCTTCAGAGCTCCCAATCAAAACGGGTTGTCTGATTTCTGTTTGAAGATCTTGCAAACATTTCGCTGTCAGTCTGTAACAACAGATGGACTTCTGGACCAAATATATATATATATATAACCTTATATTAATAATGCAAACCTGAAAGACCATCTTGCACATGTAGATAAGTCTCCATGGGAAATGAAACATGACCGCTGCATCTATTTTTTTCCCACATCCAACAACCCTGCTGAAGGGCACGTTCTGTGTCAAACAACATTGTGTGTGCCGTAGAAGGGAGATTTCAAGAAGAGACTACGATAAAGTATTTTCCCCTGCAGAATATATGCTGGAAGGGAAAATGCCTTCAAAATGGTATTTTTGAATATCGTGGTGGAGTGACTAGGGTCTGCCTGAGGAGAGACAGGCCCACAGAAATAGCGAAGGTTTGTATTATTCCACCAATAGTTTACAGACCATGCTCCCTCCTTTCCCAGGTCCCACCACTGGCTGGTTCCATTCTGCTTGGAGTGCAGTAGAAGCCACGGGTTGAAGGGTCCCTGGTTGTCTAAGTGTCCAGGGTCTGCCAGGATCAATGTGAGTTCCCAATCAATAGGATTGGGAACTTGTCATATGAGTCTTTTCTTTCTTTCTTCTCTCTCTCTCTCTTTTTGGTTGATTTATTATTGTTGAATTACAACCGTTTCATTTCCCCCCACTGCTGTCTCCTGTCCCCTCCCCTCTCCCACGGTCAACCCCACCTCATCGTGCACGTCCATGGGTCATGTCAACACTACCCTTTCTCTTTCCTCCTCTTCTGTCTGGTCACTGTCATTCTGCTCCTTACCCCACCCCCCCACCCCCCATGTCTCTGGTTCATTAGAGTCCTGTATTGGGTGAGATCATATGGTATTTGTCTTTCGCTGCCTGGCTTATTTCACTCAGCATAATCCTCTCCAGTTCCATCCATGTTGTCAAAAAAAAGTGGGATTTCCTTCTTGTTTTCTGCTGTATAGTATTCCATTGTGTAAATGTACCAAAGTTTTTGGATCCATTCATCCACTGATGGGCCCTTAGGCTGTTTCCAGCACTTGGCTATTGTGAGTAGCGTTGCTATGAACATAGGGGAGCATGACTTCTTCTGAATCAGTGTTTCAGGGTTTTTCGGGTATAATCCTAGTAGTGGCTACAGCAGGAAAGGACAGGTAGCTTTGGTGGGCACATACAGGGACCAATGCGTCGGGTGAAGGATCTGAAGGCTGAGAACTTTCTTCGGGGGTGCATCCATCTTCTGTATTGACGTGTGATAAACCGACCGTCTTGCAATGGCAAGTACATGGTTTTTTAAACATGATGACGCGATACAAGATCTCCTAGGATTGGTCCCCTGTGGTTTGTGTCGTGTGTGTCTCTGATGGGAACAGTCGCAACCCCTGCTAAGATTACTGTGAACATCTGATGACATCACCCCTCGTTCCCACCCGTGTGGTAGAATTTGATTCTGCACGCCAACCGCGTTAGGTGTCATAAAAATGATAGAAATGATAAAAATGAGTGCTTCAACTCATTTCTGGGTTTGGTTCCTTTAACGGCTCCTTCCAAAACGATAGGTTAGTTTTTAAAGGATAAGCAACAGTGAAATCAGGTCCTCTGAAGATCAGAATGCGATTTCCTTTCTCTTCAAATGAGATGACTTTTCTTTCTTTGCGGTTTCTCACAACGTTTAGGTCTTCGGAGCTGGGTGTATTGACGGCAAAGTGATTCTTCTAGGAAACACCTGAGTAAAAGCCAAGATCCGTAGAGGTTGCCTCTCAAGGTGCAATGTTTTATTTTCCATCTCATTCTGACACAATTTCTCTGAATGCACCTCCTTTTTATTTTTAAATTAATGATTGCTGAAGAAAGTGACTGGTTCCACCTACCTTAACATTTCTTAAAAGTTAAAACTTAAGTTGGGATAGTCGTATTATTAATGATGTGTCCAAGTCCTCTGTGTTCTAGAAGGCAGTTATCTCAGCTTCTTACCTTTGTTTCTCAAATATCTTTTCAAAGATACTTTACCCACAGCATGTGTGTGAGCATGTGTGCATGGTATGTTTCTCTCTGTGCATGTAGACTGATAAATACATAGATAGTATCTACAATGTGTTGACGCTAAAGAAGGGAGAGGACCCTTTTCCTTAGAGATTTTCTTTCAATGACGGTTGACATTGACTGGAAGTTTGTATTAGTTTCAGGGGCCCAGAAGAGTGATTGGATGATCAATCATTGGCTTTACCAAGTATCAGGCGGGAGAAGGCAGCCAAGTCTCACCTGATTGGTCGGAGGCGGGAAGAGCCAACCCTGAGAATTTCTGGAGCAAAAGGAAATCTGCTTCCAGACCATGTGGTGGAAATAATCACAGAGTGACTAGCACCCACCATGGACTGAGGAGATTCCTTCAAATAAGTACCTCAATCACTTTTCTCTCTCTGGTGGGGCCCCTTTTTCCTTTATTTCAAAAGAGACTTCTTGATCAGTCTGCAGTGTGGTCTTTCCGGAAGTTTATCAGAGAGAGGCCCTGAGAAGAGCTGACCATGTGAGCAAGAAAAGCATAGCTTGTGTTTACTTCCAACCCGCAGAGTTGGCTGTTAGGTTTTAAAAAGTCAGCACACACACACACGTGCGCACACACACACACGACCACAACTGCTATGAAACCTTGCAGATGTGACCAACGGGGACCTCAATAAGAAGGGGCAGAACTAGGAATAGCCGGTCCTGACCGGTGCGTGGGAGCGTGCTTCTTCAGAGGACACACGTGGCCAAGGCAAGAGGCGGTTTGATCTGCAAGATACAGGCTTGTCTCGTTCAGCCAGGGGCCCCGAGGGAGGATCTGCGGGTGGCACATGCGCTGCTGGTGACATGCCAGGGGAAAAAGGAGAGAAATGGACCCTTTTCAACGTGGAAATAAATCTCGAGAGCAATAATTGCAGTCCCGGCGGCTACACCTGGAGCTGGAAAAGAAGCGACTGAAAATGGAGCTTTGACGCGTGACAATAAATCTCTATGTTAATAGTGGGTCTCTTCATGGAATAAAAAGGGAGCAGAATGAGGGTGACCAGAAGGGGTGCATCTCACAGGAGGAGCTAATGTGAACGACCCCTGGACATGGACAAGGAGGTGGGGAGGGGGAACCGGGAGAGCAATGGGGTGGGGGGAATGAAATAGTTGTACTACAACAACAATAAACCAATAAAAAATGAAATAATAATAATAACGGATCTCTTATAGTCTTCCACCTGGAGCTGTGGCATACATGTCCCTGTCAGGATCTACCTCTGTGTACCCAGGTTGGTTTCTCACCTTTGCTTATTCCAGTAACTCAGATGTACGTGGACTTGCAGCCATTCTCATGCCAGGGGTTGATCCCATGTGATGGTCTTGCTTCGAGAAACCAGCCTCTCTTGGAAGAAGACAGTCCTGACCTGCACAGAAATGCAGGACTTCCTGCGGCCACGCTCTGCACGTGACCTGGGATGATTCAGAGCTAAAGAACATACATGTCTCACCGTCATGAAACCTGGCCCCTAAGACAGGTTAGGGGGTGGCCCCTAAGCATCAACCAACCCCAAATGCCGATAGGGTTGAAGTGCAGAACGTGGAAGACGAGGAACCTCACAGGACCGTGTTAGAAGTCATCAACACGCGTGGAGCGTTTTCCTGCTCTATCCCAGGCAAAACGGTATTTTCAAAAATGAATGAATTGTTGTATTGCAATTGTTTCATTTCCCCCCATTGCTCTCCCCTGCCCCACCCGCCCCACCCCCACCCACAGTCAGTCCCACATGGTGTCCATGTCCATGGCTCATTCATACATGTTCCTTGACTAAACTCTCCCCCTCCCCCTTCTCCTCGGCACACAGAATGTCTGTTCCTTGTGTCCACGTCTCTGGTTCTGTTTTGCTTGTTTATTTGCTTTATTGATTAGTCTCCCGTATTGGGTGGGATCACGTGGGCACCGCTCCATTTTCTTCGCAAACGGGCCATTTAGCCTGTTTCATCCCAAGTCGTGTTGCTTTCTGCAAAGAACCTGTTAAAGACCAGTTCCCACTTGGCAGTCCCTGTATCTTCGTTTCCCCTCCAAGAACGGAAATTGAATGGCCCCAGTCCGCGTTTGTTCCTGAAAGTGCTTCAGGCCCATGGCTGTTCAATTAACTACCATTTAATGACATCCTAGAGTTACGGGTACAAAGAACAATTGCTGAGCGTGGCCCAAAGAAAGCACATCCCTCCGTGCGGTAATTGACCAAGACTCCAACTTCACAGCTGTCAGTGAACTGGATGTTTGCCGTGAGTTGACAGGAAGTGAATACAAAGCAGGTCACTTGAAAACATGTACGGGGAGCACGGGAAGGGCAGTGGGCTCATCCAGGAAGACAAGAATTATTCAGGGACCCATGTCGCTTCATAGGAAGTGCGGCTGTGCAACACGGAAGACGCACAAGGATGTTTCAGCGGTGACAGTCTCGGTGATCAAAGAGCCTGTGCTGTATGTCAAAGAAATCCAGTTCTGTATATATGTAAAGAACGATGTTTTATCAGGCCAACTTTTCTTATGGAATTTGTGTGGGGGTGGGCTGGGGGAGGCTCAACGTTGGTGCCCTAGAATTCAGGAGCGCAGAAAAAGCAATCATTTCCTAAGACACGCCTTGCTGGTAATGTTGCAGGGAAGAACGGGTGTGCTTCCGTGTCCACATGCGTTAGCCTCTTGTTCAAGGATCTTTTGTTTCCCAGGGTATTGTCAGAGGCAGCTTTGTGTTCCAAGGGCTCTTAGCAAATGGTTGAGAGGGAAGGATGAAATCACGGGCGGCCGTGATGTTGAATGAAATAAATGAGCATGGTTGGGTTGTAGAGAGAAGATGGTGAGAAGGAAGGATACATAGAGGGGGTACAGGGCCAAATCGGGGGTCAACACGGCCGGCCAGAGGGATCACCAGCCTAGGGGACACCGTACGTGCAGATGTGACCGACGGAGTTGGTAAAACAGGTGTTCCTCATGGCATCTAGTTTTGCTTCATTTGTTCTGTTGGGGTGTCACTATCTGTGCCCAGTACAAGTAGTTAGTACTTTATAGGGGTGATGGGTGAGCTTCCTAGGGCTGGTGTAGGAAACCGCCATGAACTAGTTGGTTTAAAACTGCCCTCATCCTCTATCCTGGAAACCAGGCGTCTGAGGTCCAGAGGTCCCAGGGCTGCCCCCCGACAGGCTTCAGAGATGTTCCTTCCTGCCTCTCCCAGCTCCTGGAGCTCCAGGGGTCCCAGAGTGGGTGGCCACATCCCTCTCATCTCTTGCTTCCATCTCCACATGGCTTCTGCTCTCTGTCTGCGTCTCCTTTTCTGTCCCTTCCAAGGACACTGTCCTGGGATGTAGAACCCATTCTAAGCAACCCTAACTTTGTTGCTAACCCTTGTATTGCGTGACCACACGTGCAAAGGCCTTTATCCTAAATCACGTCACATCACCATGTTCTGGGGGCTGTGGGACGTGAATGGAACTGTTGATGGACCCATATTCAAATCCTTCAGGTGGAACCTGTCAGGAATCAAATAAACCATGGTGTGTGCCACAGCTCAGAACTTGCTGCAAGAGAATCAGTCAGGAGACCCAGTCCAGACAATGTAATTCCTTCATGGTAGCAGAAAAATAGGAAAAAAAGAAAAATAGGAAAAGATATATAAAGGAGGGAGGGTGGATTGTAGCTGTTGATGTTGGTTTCACAGTCTCTGCAGAGAATGTCTCTCTGGACATTTGGTGTGAATGCTGCTTAGAGAACTGAAATCTGTGCTTGGCAACCATGGTTCCTTGCAGTCAGACCACCGCCCGCAGACCCCAGAAGTGTTCGTAGTCTTTCCCGTTTACCTCCAAGGGTTACCATGCTCTTGGTGAATGAGCCTTCTCAGAGTCTTGGCTTGCAGCTTGAACATGTGGTAAGCATTTCTTCTAAAAAACAGGCAAACCTTTTGCATCTGGATGAGATGCAAAGACGCATGTGCTTTTGTAAGATGTGAAGTCCTTCCTGGGCATCACCAGCGTCCACACCCCAAGGTGTGTCCCAGTTGTCACTGGAGAACTTAGCCCAAGCTCTTGAAAGCATGGTGGGCTGTCAGGTCCGCTCTGATCAGATCTGAGACCACCAAAGGATGACAGCGGGGAGGGCCCTGGTCTGGGAGAGGAAAGAAGAACTTACATTGAGCCTTTAGGAGGCTTTCATGCTTTGCTGGCAGTGGCAAAGTTAATGACCACAGAGAGTACAGTCATTTCTACACCCACTCAACTGCTTCCCCAGTGGCTGGCTGCTGGAAAATGCTGGTGTTTCCACGCACCATTTTTCTATCCTCCCACAAGGGTAATGTGCATGCCAAGCTTACGGCAGGGACATCTTGTATACACGTTGGGAAAAAGGAGGCTCTATGCCACAGGGTAGCATAGGAGGTGACATCAGCCTGCTCAAAGTTGCTAAGTAGGTTACCCCCAGAGCCCAGTGTTCCAGAGGTTCTGGAGGTAAGAGGAACTCCGAGGCCGACCCCACTGGAAGGCCTAGCCATGTATAGACAGAGGACTTCTATCTCCTGACACATGGCCTTCTGGGAAGGGCCCTATGTGTGGATGTGGGAAGGTTGGGGAAGCTCCCTCATCCTTCATGGACCCAGAACTGACATGGGAAAATGGGGAGCCTTCTGCATCACCTGGAATTTCTGTGAAGGGACCTGTGGGTTCTGGAGAGGAAACTGGCTTTGAGGACTCTGTCCTCGGGTGCAGGAGATTCTGCACCAGCTCCGGGTGGCCTGGGGTGGAAGGGCCAGAAGGCCAGGGTGAGGACACAGGTAAAAGTATGAGTATCTTCCCTTGCAGCGCATGGCATCACTGTTATCACTTCCAATGTGGATGCTTCTGCTATTATTCTTTCTTGCAACTGTTGTATTATTGCTACTTATAGGGATTCTGTGTGCATGTGTGTGTGTGTGTGCGCGTGTGTGTGAGCATGTGTGCATGCATGGTCTCAGGGTTAAATTAAAGTACAACAGGGAGAAGAAAATCAACACAGGAGAACAGAAGATGAGAGAGGTAAATGATCATCAAGGGCCCTTGCATTTTCTGCAAAGTGCTGCGATAAACATGTTAATATTAGATGTGAAAAAGGCATGGATTTATTTCTAGTCTCTGGAGCAAGTACTGTACAAAAAGTAAAAATGTAAAATGTAAACAGGTATCAATGGAACAAATTAAGAAAGGAAGGCAATCATAAAGACAAAAACAGGCAGTTTACACACAAAATGCCAAGATACTCTACTTATAACGAATATAATTACAAACCAGCTAAACTGTACCTTTAGAAGCAGCCGTCATCATACATGGAAATGAAATAAAAATATATGCTGCCTCCATGAGACACATTGTAAACACAAAAATAGGTAAAGATTAAAATTATAATTATGGGGAAAAAACGGTATAGGGCAGACGCAAACTTCCATAAACCTTGTGTGGCAATATCAGAATCTAACAAAATAAAAGACATAGCAGAAATCGTGATCCAAGAGACAGAGAGGTATTTCACAATTTACCCAGAAGACACGAAATTACAAATCTGTTGGTGACTAAGATAACTTCCAATTATTTAAACAGAACATTGACATGCCATGAAGAAGGAGACATATTTCTGACAATAGACTACTTCATCTGTCACCGTGATAGGCAGGGTAGGAGGGAAATAATTAGGAGCGATGACAATGATTTGAAAGCTCCTAGTACCTAATCAATATCCACAGCACCTTGCAGGCCAGCCACTGTATCCTGCGTATTCTCCTCCAGGCTCTGGGGAGAACAGGCCAACAATGACCATATTCTGTGACATTAAGCAAATGTCAACACATTTCACAAATGGAACATTCTAAGGGGGTGTATTCTCAGTGGAGTGCAATTAGCAGAAATTACAAGGCACAATGAGAAATAGAGAATTTCCCCCAATGTCTGCAAATTAAGGAAAGCGCAATTGAGCAGCACATGGGACAAAAGAGATGAACACAATTAGAAAATGCTTTGCGTGTACAGACAATTAAATGGGAATGTCTAATGCCTGTGGGATGGGCCTGAATTTAGAATTAGAGGGAGGTACAGTGCCTTAAATATGCGAGGTCTGTCTGGAAAAAGTGCAGCCATTGTTAACATAGTGGGAACAGTTTGCGTGACATGGATGTCACCCGGCAGCCAAGGAGAGTGAACTGGGATGCACATGTGTGAACAGTGGTGACTTTATTGTACTAGTCAGTGGGGGCGGTAGACGCTGTTGAAGGAGCGTGTGTACTGTGTGGTTGTTGCATTCAGAATGAATGAGTGCGTAGAGCAATGAATCTGCGTCCAATCTTGCTTTAAGCTTGAAATTCCTCCAGGGAAGCTATTTGAATGACTCAGAAGGCCGTAACTATGGGCAACTGGGGTATATGACAACACGCATGTTCATGCCTCATGCAGAGTTTTATTGGCAAAACTTCAGGTCACCCAGGTGACTCAGCCCCCACTACCGCCCAGATTTGACCCCCTGGGATTTCTGGCTTTTCCCAAAACTAAAATCACCTTGGAAAGGCAAGAGATTTCAGACCACCCATGAGATTCAGGAAAACATAATGGGGCAGCTGATGGTGATTGGGAGAACTGTACGGGGTCCCCAGGTGCTACTTTGAAGGGGGGCTGAGGTGCCATTGTCCTCTGTACAATGTTTCTTGCATCTTGTATCTTCTTCAACAAATGTCTCTATTTAGTGTAGAACATGGCTGGACACCTTCTGGACAGACCTACAATCCTTTGCTTATGCTAAGAATTGATGTGACAGGTAACTATCTGAGAAAGTTATCAAAAAAAAACAAACAAACAAAAAACTAACTAAAACAAAAACAAAACAATGAAACCAATTGAACTCAAAGAGGCTCACATGTAAATCAAGGTAAAGGCAGAAAGGAGTAGAATGCAAAAGGAACCTGCTTCCAAAATTGTCAAACAAAAACTTTTCCATGTTTCTTTCTTTCTTTTATGATTTTATTTATTATTTCCAGAGAGAGGGGAAGGGAAAAAGGCAGAGAGGGAGAGAGACATCCATGTATGGTTGCCTTTCACCTGCCTCCAGCTAAGGACCTGGCTGGAGACCTGGCTTGCAACCTGGTTATGTGCCCTGGCTGGGAATTGAACCTGCGACCTTTGGGTTCGAAGGCCGGTGCCTTATCCACTGTGCCACCAGCCAGGGCATTCCATGTTTTTTCATAAACATCAATGAGAGCAGCTAAAAACTTGGTCCCACTTAAAATATTCAAAACTGTGCTAACGAAATAAAGGCTTGCTGCATAAAGCAAGGAGGGTGGCTGGAAAAATTCTGTTCGTGGAATTTTTCTTTGAAGGCGCAGAAATCGTGCCCAGCAAGAAGAGCTTTTCCCGCATCACCTGGTTCTCTCACGCATGTTGACGTTCATTTTTCATTAGATTCCGTCTTACATTCTGGGAACAAGGCTTGATGAAGTAAAAGGGGTTGAAACCACGCAAAGTATGTGTCTGACCAGCAAGGAAGGTAATGAATGACCCCAAACAGGCAAAACGGAGGAAATCTGCAGGCACACGGACATTAAATAAGCATGCTTCCCGATGACTCATGGGACGAGGAAGACATCAGTAAAGAAATTACACACAAAAATGGTTATCACTGAAACGAAGCACCCAGTAGACCAAAATGTGAAGGGCTTACAAAAGTCATTAATCCCAGTAAAGGCTATACTGAAAAATCTCAACATCTCAAAATTCTATCATCACTATTCAGCTTAGAATCTAGATGAAAGAAAGAAAGCCCACGAAGCCCAGTGCCTATGCCCAAGGAAGGGAAGTATAAATATTAATGTGTGAACAGATAAGACAGGGAATAGAAAAACAACACAGAAAATCAATGAAAGTCGGTGTTAGTTCCTTGTTCAAGTTCAGCAAAGCCTCATTTACTGACAAAAGAGAAATGACTTGACCTATTGAAATGAGGAATGTCAATGTTGGGTGTCACGGATGTAGAAATGACCCTAAGGTAAAAAGACCCGTAATGGGAAGCCCACATATGATATAAACTAGATACAATGGAGACATTTTTAGAAAGGCAGAAATTCTTGCAATGGCCTGAGAAGGTAGGAAATGTGAACCGGAAATTTGACCTGACACCTTAACCAGGTGGTTCTTTTGGAAACACAGACAAACAAACTCCCCACAAAGAGAACCCCGGTTGGACAACTTCCTCCACGAATTCTATCAAGGATTTCAGAAGAATGGCGGTAACTTCATGACTCCTTCCAACACTGAGAGGTGGAAGAGGCTCTGTTATTTTTCCGCAGAGAAAAGTCAGTGCTTCTTGCAAATCCGGACAGAGACACCACAAGAAAACAGCAACCAACGCTCATTATAAACCTGTGCATCCAAATTCTCCATAAAACCCTGCCAACAGCCGTGGCTGGTGCGGCTCAGTGGGTGGAGCACCAGCCTGAGAACCAAAGGGTCGCTGGTTCGATTCCCGGTCAGCGATTTTCATCAGCGAGGGGACAGGATCCCAGAAAACACCCTGAATGTGTCACCTCAGGTGAGGAGTAGCCAAAAGTGGGACTGTCCCGTCAAAACCCATTGGAAACTGTTAATATTATCATGGGATACGTCAATGCATTATAGGGTTTAGAGACAAATGGGATTGAAAATTAAATCACCAACGATCTGTGGCCCAAGTTTGCCTTTAATGATGAAAATCATTCTCCAGACGCATCGGAAAGAAGGGAAGGGTTCCAAGTTTCACCTTCGGGGTGGGGCTACGGATTGGAAGCTGCTTTTCAGGAGGAAAAAGGAATTAGGAGGGACCCTTGATCCTACCCCCTTTCCTGCCCAAGAGAGCCCAACAGAAAGACCTGCTCCAGGAAGGGAATTTAGGGTGCTCACCCCATCTGAACGGAAGGTGAAGGTGAGGAGCTCTGGGCGGGTCACATGTGTAGACCTTGGTCTACCACAAATTCTTGGGATTCCATCCCCCTATTTGGAAGGGGGTCGTATGTGTAGACCTTGGCCTACCGCAAATTCTTGGGACTCCATCCCCCTATTTGGAAGGGAAAAGAAGCCCTGTGAACCCCTGGATGTGAGATTCAGTGTGTTTCCTCAGAGGGAACTGTAATTAATACCTCAAATAAGGCTCACGCCCCGGTTCACCGCGTTTCAGAGGCCATGGAAGGAGAGGCATTGCGGTGTGAACGGTTGGATGCTCTGCATAGCCACACCGGCTTCCTTTTCCCCCTTTGGTGCTTTTTTAAATGTTTGCAGTCATTTTCCACCCTTGGTCACCGTTTACTCTTCTGTGAGGAACGAAATCCCGCAGTTAAAATAACTTGCTCATCAACGGGCGGTGGTTACCGCCACCTGCGGTTTCTAAAAAAACCTCTCCATGTCTCCCTCTTTTCCATGTTTTTTTTCCCCTCTCCCCTCCTCATCAGAAGGAGTTTCTTCCACCTGGGTGATTCCTTAGCTTCTTGGGGTCCAGGGTGGGGAGGGTGGACCCCGGAGTCACGTTAGTGACCCTCGTGATGGCGTCTTCTGCAAAAGCAGCTGCAGGTGCACCCCTAACCCAACCTCAAGTCATCCAAGGAGGCGTGGGCGGTTAAAGTGTATCAGAGCGCCCCTCGTTTCTGGGTCTCCCCCTTTTCCCCAAGAGGGAAATTTGGGGCCAAGAGGGAAATTGGGGTTCCATCAAGGACGTAGTTCCGCAGACATTCCTTCCCAGTCCCACTGTCAGACTTTTTATCGTAACACAAGGGACGGTAGATGAACCCCAAAAGTAAACGTAGCCCATGGTGTGTTGGCGACACCAAACTGTGTGTTGGTGACACCAAACTGTGTGTTGGTGACACCAAACTGTGTGTTGGTGACACCAAACTGTGTGTTGGTGACAGCTACAGGCTCAACTCCTGTGACATGTTGCAACAGTGGAGAACAGGTAACTCCAAACGATGGACCGTTTGAGGGCCACGGAAAAGCGGATGAAATTAAATACTCAGTGTCAGGGGAAAGGCATTGTGGGAAGCCAGACACACGTAGTCACTGAAATACTGACCATCGTTTCTTTTCTGCCACCAGGCACCCTCAGGCCATTGTGACAGGTGAGAAAAACCCAAACATGTTTGGTACTAAACTTTCCAAGGGAAGCTGGCGGGTCTTTCTTCTAAATCCACGTATTTTGAACGCTTGATATGTTGGAAGGGTACAGGATGACGAAGTAGGATTGCCGTTCTCAGGACCCAAAGCGGAGCTGATTCTTGCGTTATTTATGAATTGCTGTATTTTTCCATATGCGCAAGTGCGACCCTCCTTCCACCATGTGTCACGACAATTGGATTGCAACTGATATGAATAACACTGCCCACTAAATATTCATGATGCTCCGACGAATGCATTAGAATATTTTTTTTTAGCCTCACCGGAGGGCATGCTTGTTGATTTTAGAGAGAGGGGGAGGGAGGGAGGAGGAGAAGGAGAGAAATATCGATGTGAGAGAGAAGCATTGATTGCGTGTCTTCAGCACACACCCCAACTGGGCGTCACACCCTCAACCTACGTATGTGCCGTGACCAGGACTCGAACCTGCAACCTTCCGGTGTATGGAGGCTTCAACCAGCAGATCACAGCCTACAACGGACATGTTCTTTCTCACATGCATGACATCTTCTCCGTCTTGACACTGAATCCAGAAAAACCGTGCATGGGGCTCGCCTGAGGGTTTTATTTGTATTGTTTATTTTTATTTTTATTTTTAACGGCAGGTCAAGCTGGCTGGTGACTGATCCCAGTTGTGATGTGAACATCAATGCATAAGGCAAGAGCCAACTCTTGGTCCCGGGGAAGTAAAACCTAGCTCGCTGCCTGGGTGGGAAGGACCAGGGATGCCCTATTTTATCACAGTCTTGGAGAAGCAGCAACATTATCCATTTTGGGTCCCGCTGGTGAAGGGCAAAGTCATCCATGAGTGTTTCAGAGACTGTGGAAGTGAAGCTGCTTTGGGATAAAAAAGGTCAGTTTTGAAGTCAAGTCAAGGGAGACCTTTCTTTGTTCTTTATAGTGTATGGAATGTTGCGTCCACCCTCACTTGAATGCATGTATTTTGTATGTTTTAGAGAGAGGAAAATGGAAGGAGGAAGGGAGGGAGAGAAACATCCATGAGTGCTTGCCTCTCATGTGCCCCCAGCTGGGGACCCACCTGAAACCCAGGCATGTGCCCTGACCGGGAATCGAACCTGTGACCATTTGGTTCTCAGGTTGGTGCAGAATCCACGGAGCCACACCAGCCAGAGCTCATGTGAGGATATTTTATCATTGATGAGAGAGGGAGTCAGAGAGAGAGAGAGGGGTGGGGGTGGGGGTGGATCTTGCATACAGAAGATCCAACCCACAGCCTAGGTATGTACCCGGGCTGGGGATTGAACCCCCAACCTTTGGGTGCACTGGATAACACTACAAGTAAGCCTTCCAGGCAGGGTGCTGTAATCTGTTTATTTATTACCAAATCTATGTAGTTCAGAGGAAGACTACAGGATGAAATGCATTGTTTGCTCACATGATTTCCACTTACTGGTTACCTACAGATATACCGATATTTCAGACATAAGAACTTTTTGACTGTTGCAAAAATCAATCAATAGCTCACCGTCAAACCCAGTGATGTTCCTCCCAGGCTAAACCAGTTCAGAATGTGTCATGAGACTCATGACATATGTCCAATTATAGGAGGAATGTGATGGAAGGTGTTGTAATAAATCCACTTTGACAAATTCATCTAAGTCTTTCTTACACTGTATTTTTTAGTTATCGGGCATGGTATTATAATCAACATCAATATTTCTTTTTCTTTTTCTTTTTTTCTTTTTGCTCATAGACCGATAAACCTAGCCTTCCTCAGTATTGATCCCAGTTCACCTCTCGTTCCCTGTGAATTACCCTGTTACGTGTGGTAATCTAATTTCTGCGTGAGGAAATTGAGTGTCTCGATTTTCAGTTTTCCTGGAGCTCATCCATAGTCAGTAGATGGTTGTCCACCCAGGCCAGACCGCTGAGAATGTTCTGTTTACATCACTAAGATTTAATTGCCCGTTCTGTATTCAAGTATGTGTTTTTCAATTCATCGCACGGGTACAATTATGATCATGTGAAGATTCAGCCAGGGAGGAACAAGGAAAATGACATTTTCCATCAGAACGTTGCAAAAACTGCTTCCGTCTGAGCAGTCAATATCCAGAAATTGGGGGCATTTTTGTACACCAACATCTCTGAAACATCAGAGAGAGAAGCTAGAAGACAAATCCCATTTATCATGGGAACAAGAAAAAGAAAGTACTTGGGAATAAACTTAGCCCAGGAGGTAAAAGAGTTGTACTCAGAAAACTACAGAGCACCGAAGAGAGAAATTAAGGGAGATACAAATAAATGGAAGCGTATGCCATGTTCATGGATGGGGAGAATTAACATCATTAAAATGTCCATACTACCCAAAGCCATCTACGGATCCAATGCAATCCCTATGAAAATACCAATAACATATTTTACAGATCTAGAAAAAAAATACTTCAAAGATGTACTTGAAGCCCAAAATGACCACAAATAGCCTCAGCCATCTTGAGAAAGAAGAACAAAGTAGGAGGAATCAAGGAATCACCATACCGGACATTAAACTATATTACAAAGCTACTATAATCAAAACAGTCTGGTGCCAGCACAAGAAAAAGCTAATCCAGTCAAAGGCAACGGCAAGAAAAAGAGAGTCAATCTTCTCTCAATTGTATAGATTACATGTCGCCAGTTGGTACACCAATAATGCCTAAAAATTTGCGGGAGTGGAAATGAGACTTATCAAACTGGTAAGTCTTTGGGTGACAGCAAACACACAGCTGAGTACAGAGAGGCAGAAGGGTTGAGACTCTATACAGGGCATTGTCAACCCTGAGAATGGGGAGCAGGCACAATAATGGGCCAACTTTCCAAAGTCCGGTGTCTCAAACCAGTTCAAAAGCCAGAGTCACTTTTCCTGTGCGGTGACACATTTTCATTGGTGTTTTGTGACGGGTATTTAGGTGGGTAATGCAGTCCTTCCTGTCCAGGGCCTTGAAATGCAACCATTTGCCAAAGAAAACTGAATCCAACGTCTCAAGAAACCACCAGAACACGTGTCCACACGTATGGCACTGTCACTCTGAAGAGAAACACCACGGTGTCAAAATAGAATTCTTCTTTTCCAGCGATAATGTTTCACAAGGATTTAGAATTCCTCAGTAAAATCCAGCTGGTTAACTATGTTTCTCTCTCCCACATAAAGATTACGATTCTTAATTTTCCTAACGGCTCGGACACATTCTAGGAACGTCATTCGTCTTTTCAGGATCTTGTCGCAAAAATATCTTTTAAAGTTGATTTTTGTTAGGAGCAGAAAAGGCTAATGCCCCAGAGTTTGCATGACATTTTCTCAGAAATGAAGCACAGATGATGGTGACCATGAATTTAAGAATAAAGCACAATTCTCTAAGACAGTCATGATAGCAACGTTACATACTTGCTTGCTTCCAAGACAAAACACTTTCTTGTAAAGAATTCATTCTAAATTCCAGACGTACAAGAATTGGCTCTCATTCCAATAATTTAGAGGAACATTAAAAGTAAAGTTCTTTTTTTTTGGAAATATAAATAGATTGACCTCACAATTATTTTCCATCCAGGGGCATTTCTGGGTGAAAAGAAAGTCATAATTATATGGGACAGTTACCGTAATCCAGACATTTCTTATGCATGTTAAACCAAAATAGAAGACCTCCAAATACAAAAATAACCCTGTATTTACAGAAAATAATGCCACCAGCTTCATGGCCAGGAAAATAAAAAAACCTTGAAGGTCATCTACCTGTTATGCAGAGGTAATGGAATAATTTGTTCATTGTTTCATGAACAAACATAGAGTGTTGGCCACCTTTGATGTCCGGGGACACCTGCAATCAATGGCCTTTAGTTCAATATGTGTACATCCGGATCCTACACCATTGTCCCACGCAATGCGCCCCTAACTGATTCCATCAAAGAACACGGAAACAAAGGAATCGCTAAAAAAATAAATAAATAAATAAAATACGTGAACAACGTAAACAATTGCTTTCCCAGAATGCTTTGGGACAAGCCAGAAGGAAGTTACCGTTTTAACGAGATCCTTCAAACCATTCATCACCCATCACGCCAAGGACATGCAGAACGAAACACGTTCCCTGCCCTGCCCAAGCGTGCTGCCTGCCAGGTGGCCTCGGTTCTACAGGAAGAGGTTCAAGGTTGTAAGTGAGCCACCCCCCTCAAGGGAGCTGGATGTGCCAAGGGCCTGTGGCCACTGGTGTACTTTCCTCACAGGTGAATTTGCTTCCAGCCCTTTCTTAGCAAACTCTGTTGGCCTGACTACACTAGGCAGCTGTGAACTCATCCCCTAAATGCGCACCATGTCCTCCTGCGTCCTGTGGACAGTCCCCTATGGGGTGGCAGCGGTGACCAGCACAGTGTCTGCACCCCTGGGTGGGGGTTGGGGTGAGCAGGTGCCTCTGAGTCTCCTCCACACCTCTCCGATCTTATCTGCATGCCTACCCCGTGGGACGGAGTAGGAACCTCATCAATATTGGACGAAGGATGACACGGAAGCCAAATTCAGATGCCAGTCTCCAGCAACGATAATGACGTTTGTCCACCTGGGATGTGGAGGTGCGTGTAGATGTTCACATTCAAGGGCGCCGGGTGGAGGCTGGTTCTCAACATCCCCTATTCCAGCCTCCGATTAGCCTGGCCGGACGGTGTTTTCCAAATCTGCTCCACGGACTTTCCGAGGTTGATTCATCTTGGCCGGTGATGCATGTTTTTGGATCTTTCCACCACTAACGCGCTGTTTTGAATGAAATGATCTGGTTTTTACAATAGAGCAACAGGCATTAAAATCTGTTTAAGTGGTTGGTTTTTCCTGCACGCAAAGATCTGACACGGTTATGTACCCCGAACAGAACGAGGTAAACACACAAAACACGACATCAGGGGGGAAAAAAGATCAAAAAATGTTACGCTCTCCATCCATCCGCGAGGGTGTAATTATATCCCTGTGCAAAGTCGATCGAATTAGGCAGAGTGAATCGTGGCTTTGCACTCAGGATAATGAAGCTGCTTAAATTTAGATTTATGGTGTCAGGGGCCAAATGGGTCCTCATCAGCGAGTCATTCTATAGCCATCGCCATCCTTCATGGTAAAAATGATTGCGATTTGTCTCCATTCGCGTAGGGGTGACAGGGACTCATTCAGGCTTCATGTCATGTCCAAGAGAAGAATGCGGGGTCCCTGCCCGGCACGGGGGCAGGGCCCACTGCAGGGGCAACCAGACAAGAATAGGGAGAAGTTGCACCGGGCATGCGTTTGACCTTGGGAACCGCATGACCTTCCCCATTTCATGCTTTAAATGGTCACTGCGGCCACGTGTATTTGTTAGTGTTGCTGCTCATAAAGAAGAGGGAACGGTGAGGTTCTCCCTTTTATGTAGGTATTACCGGTGACGTGTGGCATTTTCTCTACCTTTCTTTGCTCCATCAATGCTCTGCATGATTTTTATTTTCATTTCTCGGGAGGCATTGATTGCACATGTATATATATATAATTTTTTTCCCCTGCAAAGGGCCCTTGGTTAGGCAGCATTGTGAGAACATCTAATAATAGGATCAATGTCAAAATTGCCGCAAAGTCTGTCTGCTGCAATTTTCGCGCGAGACAAATATTGGACCCGTAACAACGGGCCGTGTAGCAATTTTATTCCGACCAGGGTACGCAGACCATGACAGGGGGACGTATGAGTCACAGTTTAAGACAAGTTTATCAAAGCATCAACCTGAAGGAAATGGCGCACCGCTGATGACAAGTCACCGGGTCTCAATACTTTCGCACGTGTGATTGGCATGAATGTGCTCGTTGGAATGGTACCTGGGATGGCTGAGTGACTTTAAGGCTCTCTTACAGAATGAGGTTATGAGAGAAATGAGGGTGCTGGGGGAAACTAGGCAGAGTAACCCCAGCACTAATTAACACTTGGGACCCTCAAAGACACTGTGATAGGCACAGGTGGAGGGAAAGGTGAAGGTGGATGAGAGCACGATCAATAGTTGACCACTTGTCTTTTCCTCGGCGCCCCGCACCTGGTCTGGCGGGGACCAGTTTTATGATGCTTCTTTATCCAGATTCTGATACCCCGATTTTCTGCTCCTATTGCTTAGGGCAGCCGGTGGGTCTTCTGTGCCAGGAAGACTGGCTCCGAGGGACATACTAAGATCGTACACATGTCGTCTGTCCTCTGCTGTATGGCTGTGATTCATCATTGCACCTGTTCCTGTAACACTCACGGCTGGAGACACTTGGGACAATCGTAGACCAACAAAGAACTGGTTCCACCGCCCACCATGTGCTCTGTAAACAACAGGAGCCAAACTGTCCATGCAGCATACAACCACCTGTGTGGCTACCAGTTCCCCATGTCCACATGAGTGGTCAGAGGTGCAACCGCCATGAAGCTAAAGGTGAACCTCAAACCCGGTGGAAATGATGGGTCCCTGGGTTTGCTTCTTTCCATGTGGAGCTGTTTCCCAGCGTGGTAAGGAGGCTCCATGACCATTTCGTTCCCCCTCTGTGATCTGCGCGTGTTCCTACGGAACGTTTCTCCGGAAGCCAGAACGTCCTGGTTCCGTGGGGTCTAAACGCAACTGTACATGGACCCGCCTGAGATCCAACAACTGGTTTTATGCAGTTTTGCAGACTCAGCGATACTCCCCATGGAAGGGATTCCATGAGTATCTGGATTAGCGGTATGAATAATGAGTTTTAGGTCGTGCAAACTATTTGGAAGGTTCCTTAATTCCAAGAAGGGCTGGGGCACCCATGAGTCTGGTAGAGAAGTCTCCTTTTTCTGCCCTGCCCCGCCACGAGGAAACTTGTATTTCTACAGCATTTTTTCAAGTGGATGTATTACTCTCAGCCCTTCTTTGTCTTTGGGGACAAGGCTATGCCAAGACCAATATTATTTGGGTCCCAAAGAGGTGATGTCTATTAGCAGATGTGATTAGTAAGCAGCTAGCAATCGCAATCCTAGATGCCCGAGTTGCACCCTTCACCATAGTCATACCGCTCCCCTTCGCCGTGCGGAAGTAGGTTCGTTTAAAACTGAAAACATTCTCTTGTTGGGTGGTGAGGAGTGAGGCGTTGTCAGGGAAAAGGACGGGATAGGAGGCTGAACTTGCAGATGAGGAAAATCACTGGCAGATGGCGCGAAGATCTTCCTATTTTCACAAAATGTGCGCAAAGTAAATTTCATGCCTCAGGTCAATGAAGGATGGGTTTTTGCATTGGAAACACTCCTGTCTCCTCGGCCAGGGGCTTCAGCAATTCCTTTCTCCATTACCACCGTGTCCAGAAGCCAGATTTCCGAGGGAAACAAACCTCCCGACCCCTGAATTCCAAATTAGACTATGAAAAGCATCCATCAAAGTTCAATTTGGAGGAGAAAACAGGCATCACCCAAGGTGTCAGTCATCCCAAATGGGGGTCAAGGGGTGAATGCCTTGAGCCCGGGCTGTTATTAGCATGAATCACAAGCAAACCACTCTAGCAGGAGACGAATTTAAAAGCCACCCTTTCCTTTCAAAGTGGGCTTTGTCCATGCAAGGAAAACAACCCCCACCTCAATCTTTCAAAGCCTCTTTATGCTGCTTCCCCATCTTTGACCTTGAAATGTACCCACTTCCCAAGGAGCCTCAGCTGCGCTCATACCTGTCCAACATGACGAGAGTGGAACTGTTGGTGTGGATTCGATTTTTCTGAAACACTTCCCAAACAAAGGCTCTCTTCATCACGGATTTGTGAGCATGTATGGTTCTGCCATGAGAAGCCAAAAACGAACGGGGAAACAGGTAGAGAGTGGAACATGTACAGCTCACCTGGACCGCAGCTCCAAGGAGCCTCTCTGTATGTTTTTCCAGAAAAAGCAGCGCTGTGGTAGATGCTGTCAACTGGGCGTTAGCATCAAGACTTCCGGGATGAAGGTTGTCCAGTCGTCTTTGTGGTGGTCTTCTTATCTAACTCCCTTTCCCCCCTTCCAGCTCAGGTGAATGGCACCCTTGGGAGACCTTCTTGTTCTTCTGATTCTTCAGCTGGAACAGAATGGGGCAACCCGATGGGTGGGTGGATGCAGAGAAGGTGGCCAACGGGTCCACCTGAAGCTTTTCTGCAATTCCTTCCCTTCCCCTGCGGGCTAGAAAGTTACCCATGTTCCCCACGCATGTGTGTTTAAATAATGCCGAATGCAATGCGTATACCCCAACGTACAAAAATGCACAGAATTGCCCGGATTCAACACGGTGTAACTACACTGCGTGCTAAATGACAGTGTCCACTTGAGCAAGAGAATTTTATTCTCATATATATATATCATTATCTACAATATATAATTGCCACCCAAGGATATGTTTATTGATTGGTGACAGAGAGAGAGAGAGAGAGATGTGACAGAAACATCCATCAGTTTCCTCCGTCATGTGCCCTGAATCGGGACCACGCCTGAGACTCTTTGATGGACAAGATGACACGCCAACCAGCCCGGGTGACAATGTCACTCTTGATTCCTGCAGTTTGGTGACACTTCTGAGGCCGAGGATAGAGGATGTTTAGCTGTGTAAAACGCTTCAGCAAGCATTGCCCTTTGCTTACTCCATATGCTGAACCAAAGAAATGTGAAGCGAAAAATAGCTATCTTTCAATTGACGTAGATCAAGAGATAGTAGTTGTAGAGATGGATATATAGAAAGATAGCCATCAGGGTGCACGTGGGACATTTCCTAAGGACTGATTCTATTATCTTGCAGGGCTTGGTCCTCATCCATCAAGATTCAGAAACCTTAGAAGTAAAACAGCACAGTGCCCACACTAGACAAAGTGACAGGGCAATCAATTCGATATTGATCATTTTTTTGTGACCATGGAGTCCCTTCGTTGACATCAACTCTTTTCATAGATCCGACTTCCATCCCCCAATGTCACCTCCCGGAGAATAAAACCAGTTTAGCAACTGGGACTATGACGTACAAGATGGTCCCTGTTAAAGGCTCTGTTCTCCGATCCTATTTTGGGGAGTCTATTCTGCAGATTTCATCCTGGGGCGCACAGAATAGCCGGAGGTGGGTGGATACATCAACTCAAGTCACAGCTCAAAGTGGGGATCTCCCACCGCCGTGCGGGTGGTTTCCCACTTTTATTTCTGTCTTCATTTCCACATCTCCTCACTGGAAGCAAAGAACCCAACAGGGGTACGTGGAATTCACTTGTGAATGACCTGTGTCCATGAAGCTGAAGTACAGGGAACAGCTCTCACTGTCTGGGGGACAGGGTTAGATGGAAGAAGGGAACCTTGAGGGTCCTGATAAGGTTGCAGGCACCTGACTTGCGTGGGAAGGGAAGCCTTTGAAACTGTTCAGGCCCCTAGGGCCTGGAAGAAGAAGCCCATGAACACCTTAGGGTGTCGACACCCTGGTTCTGGAACACCAGCACTCCCTTTACCTGTCCGTCAATATGTAACTTCTCCACCTTCCAAGGTGGGGCATCCCCCCAGTTCCTAAAGAACAGCTTTTTACACCCTTTATTACTAAGCTAATTAACTGGAGGCTGGGCGGGCCATGCCTTCAGGCCCTGAAGCAATAGCTTTTGCATATATTCATGACTAAGCTCATGCCCAACGTTTTCCAATATTTGAGCCCTGCCATCAGAATCTCTGCTGGAGATCCCAGGTCAAAACCAGCATCACCAGGTGGGAACTAGTTGGAAAAAAGAGGTTTTACTTGATCCTGAAGCATTTGTATTCGGGACTGATGCTCTTTGCACAGCCTGGAGTAGTAAGGAAGCCACGACCTATTGATCAGCTCCGATTTGGTGTCCAGGATACTCCGCGCGGCAGAAAAATAATTGGTCGGTGTTGGGATCAGAGCGCACTCTCCTTTCCTCTTGTCGTTGGGGAGAAGTTGGGTCCCCATTTGTCATTCCTTTTTCTTCTCTTAATAGACTTTATCATTGGAATAGTTTAGGCTGATAGCAGAATTGAGGGGGAGGGAAAGGAATCGATCCCAGCCACCATCACATGGAGGTGACACTATGATCAATGTCTCCATGACGATACAACTGATAAACCTATGTGGAACAATCGACATCAGCCAAAGCCCACGGTCTACATGCCATAGCTTTGGGCAAATAAATAACAATTGAATCCATGAATACAGTATCGCAAGCCTTTTCCTTAGAATCGATGCAGTGTTCTTAGACAGCAAACCCGATAAAAATAGAGCATTTTGCTTACAGAGGTTATAAAACTGAGAGAGAGAGAGGCAGAGAGATGTTCTTTCAAAGATGGTCCAATCAGACATGCCGATGAAGCAGGTCCTTGTAGAAAGTTTTCTCATGCATTTGAGAAAATCAAATAATGTCATTAAAATTACTCCAAATGAATGCCTCTGTCTCATTTCATAATTTCTCTCAATAGTAGCGGGACCATGTTGGTCAGACCTTCCAAAATAGGGCGTGATGTATCTTTCTACGCTCACGTTTTTCTCACGATAATTTAGTCAATGGCGGTGTGGACATTCTGACCTTAAAAAGGAATAATACTTTCTAATATCTGTGATTGATATTATTCTGTACTCAGATCCTTCTTCTAGTCACTGCTGCTTATTGCTGTTAACATACAGGGAAGATTAGAATGGCTGTCATGCCTGATGGTCCAGAATGCGAAGGGAATTTGGTCAGTTTAGGAACTTTTCCACCCTCAGGTGCAAGGTTCAGAACGCCACTCCAAGACCTGAGAGGTCTCAGCTCCAAAGTGCTGACTCTAATCCACTCCTCCTCTCCAGGACCTTAACAACGAATCCACCCGGAGGGCAAAATTTTTCAAGAGATAGAAATATCAGAGATTTGCAGGGAGCCGTGATTGACCCTCTGTCGCCCGTGTCCTCTGGCATTTTGAGAAAATGGATGCGTGGTGAAGTGTAGAAAGAGAAGACGGTGGATAAAAAATCAGTCTGCAAGGAGAGCATCAAACACAGCTATCCACAATAACGTATTGCACATTCTTTTTCGATTGACTGGTATTTCTTACAGAAAAGGGGTGGGAGGGGGAGAGAGAGAGAGAGAGAGAGAGAGAGAGAGAGAGAGAGAGAGAGAGATATTAACCTGTTGTTGCCTGGCTGGGAGCTAAATTGATTAGAGCATCATCCCAATAGACCAAGGTTGTGGGTTCAATCCCTGGGCAGGGTGAGTACAAGAATCAATCAATCCATTCACATCATTTTTTTTTTTTAAACAAAAAGGCTCCAGGTTCTTTCTGTGTTTTCCATTTTTTCTTTTTTCATAGATATTCCGCTTGTTATTGATACAGGCTACCACTGCCAATCCATGATGCAGAAAAGTGTTCTTGGCTTTCTTTGATGCCTCCAGACGCCTGATACTTTGGAAGGAGTTTACGTTTGGCTTTGTTCATTCCCTGTGTATTGACGGGATAACCCGTATCTCAGACAAGGAGGTGTTGAACTTCAGTTTTAAAATATAGACACGTAGCCCTGGCTGGTAGCATAGTGGATAAGGTGCCGGCCTGCGAACCCCAAAGGTCGCTGGTTCGATTCCCAGCCAGGGCACATAACCAGGTTGCAAGCCAGGTCTCCAGTCAGGTCTGTGGCTGGAGGCAGGTGAAAAGCAACCATACATGGATGTTTCTCTCCCTCTCTGCCTCTCTCTCTTCCCCTCTCTCTAAAAATAATAAAATAAAATCTTTAAAAAAATAAAAGAAAATATAGACAAGTATTTCCAAAGGATGGCAGGGGGTAGGATCCATCGCTAAGCCCCAAAGCTGCCATTCAGAAACGTGTGATCTGAGGGATAACATCCCACCGTCTATTATCCTGGGATCTTCGCCCCACGGATTTATGCCTTTCCTGACCTTTAGGGAACTTGTTTTTCAGTGACCCTAACTTGGCCTAGGTTACTCCTCTTGCCAAATTGGCTTACGGTTTCCTCGTGTTCATCGCGACAATAGAACCAGTGGTCAGGTAAGGTTTCACCTTCCGTTTCACGGGGCACATTTATAGAGGTCGTTTGGCATGTCGCAGATATGACCTACGAACATGTTATGTTGACAAATGCCGCGTGATTGAAGCCAGAGTCCATTCTCAGAAAACCAGCCCCCTCCACCCCGCGACCCATCCTTCAGCAGAACCAAACCTGAGTCCCTGTTCTTACGTCCCCCTTCGGGAACAAAGGGGTTGGGGGCTCACTGTCCCTTTGGCCTCCCAGGTGACAAAAACGCAGCGTGAGCTGCCTGCCCAGAAACGGAAAACAGTCCCCAGAGAGGCAGCAGCAAAGTTTCCTCAGCAGCTCATGTCATTCCCAGACCAGGTGCTGCTTTTGGGGGGAACCGGACCCCGAAAACCGCTCTGTGACCCATCGCAAGATAACCACCTGACCAGGCATGCGGGAACCCCCGTTCCCAATTTCGCCTTTAAAACCAGCCGCCAGGAAACCAGGACTTAAGGTTTTGTACTGTTTTGCGGTCCCTTGTTCCTTGCGCAGCGATAGACGATAATTATTTTATTTACAGAGCACCCTGATGCCAGTAATTCTGGTTGCACCGGGGAAGCGAACCCTGTGGGCAGTCACGCGATGCTGTCTATGAAAAAACATCCTGTTCGCTGGATGAATATGTCGCTCTATATAATTCACACGTTAAATATGACGCTCTATATAATTCACACGTTAAATATGACGCTCTATATAATTCACACGTTAAATATGACGTAGATCCACCAGGCCTGTCCCAAAAGGATCAAGCCAAGGTCCGTGTCATTTAAAACAGTTTGCCCAGCTGATCCTTTGGGATCAGACCTCGTAGGTCCGGTAGATAAAGTGCAAAGCCGATCCCAGCGTCTCCGTGACAGGGCGGAAACGCAACGCAGCCTTTCCGCGTTATTTTTCCATTTGGCAGCCCCGGTGTCGGTTTAGGGGACTTGGAAGCGGAGGCTGGAACACCAGGCAATTAGACTTGCAGCTTGGCTGGGTGGCTGCGTGGTTGGAGCCCCCGGGGCCTGAGAACCCAGGGGTCGCTGGTTCGATTCCCAGCCAGGCCACGTACCCAGGTTGCAAGCCGGGTCCCCAGCTGGGGGGGCAGGAGAAGGCAACCCTAACCCTGAAAATAAAAACCACGTTTGAACGCTTGCGTCCTGGGGGCGGGAAGGATGGGAGAGGCAACAGCAGCACGTAGCATTTTTGAGGCTGTGTTGAGAGTGTCTTTTGTTGTGTTGATGAGGTGAAGCCCGGAGGGTGGTGCTGGCTATTCAATCCGGGGACCCTCAGTCCACCCAGCTGGAAGCCATGCCGCGTGCAAAGTAGAGGAAAAGGAGACGGAGCTTCTTTCCTGTCTAAAAGCCCCTGCTCAACCCCAATCTCCCCCAAACTCCCCATTGCATCAGCCCAGAAGCCGCCTGAACCCCACGCTTTGGGGTTTTATGGAGACATCACGCCTAGTCATGATGAAAGAAATCACGGCGGGTTGGGTTCAACCTCCAGCCCCGCACCCCCTCTCCCAGGACAGGGGGGTGGGGACGGACGCCTCCCAGCCTGCATCCCAAGTGCTGTCTCCTAGCAACGAGTTGCATCCTGCCGAGCCCTCCAGAACCCACTTCATCAACATAACCAAAGAGCCCTGCTGGGCCCTGAGCTCCGGACATTCCTGGGGGTGTAGAAGCCGCATACCAGGGGCAGCAAGAAAAACCGAGTCTGTGTGTTTCTTATTAGAAGCCCCAGGGCCACGGCTATGTACTCACTCAGGACCCCCTTCTTCCAATGCTGGCTGGTTGTATTGATTTAAAACACACACACACACACACACACACACACATGTACACACACACGCATGACAAAGCTTGATCGTGTAAAATAGTTGAGGGTACCTGCAAAAGTAACTTTAGAGGATTCACGATTTCCTCTTAGGTGGCTGAGGTTTCTTCTTCCGTGTTGGGGATGCAGGTGGTCCTTCAGCACAAGGAGCGTTGGCCACCTGAACGTGCCAGGTGCGCTCACCTGTTCTGTCCCCCATTTTCCCAGGTGACCTGGTGTGAACAATAGTCTATCATGGCTGCATTTTCTGTGTTTCTAGTGACTCATTTTCTGCCCCCAGGAAGCAGTAGCTAGGTTATTTGGTGCAATTAAGAGCCCACAGAAAACACCCTTTTATACACCATAGCCCTCTTTATCGTAAAGTTACGTATCTGCCATTAGCCTGGTTCTCCTCGCCTTGCTTTGGTTGATCACTTTCCCCTTTATCATTTTTGAGCTGTCAGTTATTATATTGCAGATTCGTCTCTTGTTGGCATAGAAAAGGTAGCAGGGTTTGTTGGACTACGTTTAATGCAAGCTTTTTTCTCCTCCAACGTGTTTTAGTGTTTCTTTTCCCTCTTTTATCTATGCTGCCTGAAGAGAGAACGTTCTCCGTTTTTTCTAGTCCCGATGGAGATGATTTATTCTCCTCTTCCTGGATTTAGAACGCAGCCTCACTTGCGATTCCACTGTAGTCCCTGAACTTGACACCTTTCTGCAATTTCATCTGCAACCTTCTTCCTGAAGACAGACATGGGTGCGGCACTTCCCAATAATTTGATTTCTGTTGTCAGACTGGAGCTCCTAATACGGAGTTCTGCATGCTTCTTCAAGTTCCCAGCATTCTAAGACTCCTCAGCGAGGAGGAGTCTAGCCTGCCTATGCAGCCAGCCATCTTTTAAAGTTTAATAATGGCTTATTTATCCAATAGAGCAGAGAGACACACACCAGTTGAACACTGCTGGGATAAATGTTGGTTTGTGTCATTATCGTCCCAATGAATATAATAGCAAAAATATGCATTGGTCAGTGTGGGTGTCAGTTTGGGTATCTGGAAACTCGGCCTGTTTCAGTCTTATCAGTTTATCGAACGAAACGGATGACATTGCTTTTAAAAATAAGTCAATTTAATCATTGGATTAGAGCAAGCACCGCAGCGTCTGCTAATAAGTGTAAGTGGTTCTTTCTACTCAACAGCAATTCCTCCTGATAAAGTGTTTTCTTTGTTTACCGCCAGTGAGATGAGTACAGTTGTCACTCTGTCAGCACCGACAGGTGATCATCCAAAGTGGGGAAACATCTTCAGGACATAATCGAGAATAACTTGCAACCCATGTTTAAGACCGCGTGAAAATACATCTGTCGAGATCAGTCCATTGTGTTATGAACAAAGACAGCAAGAATGCGACTATGTACACATGAAATATATGTTTATATATAAGCGTACATAGGCTGAGGGACGATTGATAATAAGTCATTGAGTATTGTCCAGGTCTGAACACTTCTTCAGTGTTAGTTTTCCTATTGAGATCTACAAGATAACAAATCGACTTTTGTGCATGGTAAAGAGATGCAGTCAGTTTTATTTTATAGTTTTTATACGCAAAGGTTCTTTCTGTGACGCCATGTTGGTCATTAGTTGAGTGACTATGCGAATCTGCATCTTTCTCTTGAAACTGTTAGTTTCCATGGATTTGTGTGCCTATAACACAGTGCTGAATAATTTTAGTAATTACCAGTGGTGTTAGGTCTCCATATTTTTTTTTAAATCAAGATGATAAGATTTACTAATTCTTCATACTTGTCATTCTTGTTACCGCTGATCAGCAGCAAGGATTTCCACAGAAACACGGCCTCAGCTCTGATTTTGTGTTTGTCGAATCCAGAGATAAAGTGTAGGAGACTTGACACCTTTATATAATCAACATTCCTATAACGATAGCAACACGCAGGATGAGTGATACATGCTTGAGTCTGCTGAAAACCATTTAGGGTGTTAATCGCTTAAAAAATTAACTGTAAAAACGTAGGTATGTGAAGAGTATAGAATAAACTAGCTACCCCTTTGTCAAAGTGTTTCATTTAAAAATCATGGAATGTGATTTAGAAGTTTTGCTTACTCGAGTTTAGTAAAAGAGTTGCTTTCAACTTCCGCCGTTCTTTCGTGCACGTTTGAGAAAAATTGACCATGGTGGCAATTCATCCATTTTACGTCTACACTTGAGCTTTCTAATTTCCCGGCTAAGCAATTGGGTTTTTCGAGATAAAACTACTGCCCGGCGATACATAAACAACTAAAAGAAAAATAAGGGGAAGAGAGATCACATCGGTCAAGCCAGGTGCGTACGCAGAATGAACGCTCTTAATGATGACAAATAAGCCGTCGCGAAAGGAGGAGAAAAATGGGAGAGAGGACCCATAAGTGACCCCTGGGGGACAAAGCATATTCACCACATGAGGGTGCCTGACCTATTCATGAACCAAAAACATAAAATCCTGTCCAGCCTGTAATGTAAGTCACAGGACCAGAACAGAACGTGGATGTTTTTATGCTCGGATGGTAGAGTGACCAACAGGAAATGATCCATTTCTAGAACCCCAAAGCGAACAGAAGGTCAGCATCCTACTCACCGCAAAAATCAGGTAGACATCGGGTTGTGATTTTCCAATGATCTCCGTGGAGGGAAAAGACTGCTTCTTAAAAATTATTCATGCTCTTTCACTCTTATTCTTGGGTTTGCTGCCTCAGATGAATACGAAATACACGTTCGGTTACCTTTCCGTAGCTCGTGAACATGTACCACACATGGGTAACGCAGTCACACTTTTCCTGAAGCATCCGAAGGCATTGCAGCAAGAATTCCTGATGCATCTGGAGTATTAAAAAACCTTTTCTTTTAAACGTCTCTTAACATTCATCTGCACGTTGATTTGAAAATCCTGCAGGCCACGTAATAACATAAGTAATATGGAAATATATGTAAATGATCCAACCTTCTCAAATTTAGATATTTTGTCCCAATGGAGGCTGTCCTACTTCGTATGTACATAACTATATGTCCTTATTGATTAGTTCATACGTTAGACCATATTCCTAGTTGGTAGAACCTAACTATAAAATCTCTCGCTAACTTTTTGGAATCCACATAGTTCTACCAATGTGGATTCTCCTTCAATAAATAGATCATTTACCACATTAAAGCATGAACCTTCATACTGGGTTTGTAAAGTTGGGTTTATGGTTGACTGTAATTAAATTTTTATGCCTATTTCTCTGAAAATACGGCATACGGTACTTTATAGCAGGTGATAAAAGATGTTCTCCCTTTTTGATATTTCTCTGTAATATTTCTAACGAAGTGTGATGTGTTCTCTGGTTCGATTTTTTACTCTCTAAACAACAATATTGTATTTTTCCCCCCATGTTCACATTCTCACGGGGAGAGAGCTTAATTCTTGGTTCAGTCTTGCATTTAATGACACGTTCTAAACACTTTACGATCTCAGAGCCGATGAAGTAAATTTCCGCAGCAAGTTTCACGATTGAGATTGTAAATTAGTTTGGAGCTCATTACAGAAGGGGAGCGTAGTGATTTCTAACACCCATGCTGGACATGGTAGGAACTATTCCACATATCTATTTGGTTGACTTTTGCAAGTTAATTTCTATCACATTTTGGATAACGGAAGTGATGTGTGTTCATTACAGAAAAATAAATGAAAATAGATAATATTTATTTTCCTCACCTACAAGGGTGGGCAAAAGCAGGGGTGCAGTTCAAAGTACAGAAAGGTTTATTGTTGTATTGTTTATTGATCAATTAGCATATTATTTATTGGTATTACAACTGAAAGCCGACTTTTGCCCAGCGCTGCCTGTTTCATGTGCATCATTTATGTGAATGACATGTAAGAGGTAACTCAAGTTTTATACACTTTGTCCCACCATACTATATATTTCTATGCTTGTCAAACTTTTTTAATTATATGATTTGATAAGAACGGGCTGCCAGTCATTCAACAGACACTTTATTATAAAACGTCTTCTTCTGTTCTCAGTGGCGACTCTCATGATTAAATTGAAGTGAATTTCTCACTGTTCAAAACCATGCACCTTCTTACTTCTTCTCTTTAGAAAATTCTTGAGAACAGGCAAAGAGGAAGATGTTTCATGAGATTAAAAATAAGAACCTTCCCAAACAAAGCATTTCATGAAACAAAAGACGGCCATGAACTGAAAGAAGACATTTGCAAGTGAGGCATCACTTGTTCAAGGTTCAAAGCTTCACGGATTTAAGAAAGGCACCTTTTCCCCAATACCGCTTTTCATTTTCCCAATGCGGACGTTTATAACGTGAAGGAATACACTTAAAATACCAATGGTTGAGTTATGTATTTTTGTGCCGCATCCGTTCCCTCTTCGCAATGGAAAACGTAAAGGCTAAGAACATGCGGGTTCAGTGGCCTCTGGTTGGAAGAAAGAAATCATTTCTAATTCCTGCAAGGTTCTGTCATTTTCTACCCACGACAACCCTGAGGAGGAAAATACCATTTTGATGACGGCCCGTAAGCAAGTACAATTTTACCCTAATTCGTTGCTGGCAGGAAACTTTCTTCGTCCTTCCGTCTTTATGTTGACCTGCTCCTCCCTGAGAGTTTCTACAATTCGGTGAAAAATATCTCCCCAAACGGTGAAGGCATCAGAAGTCTGTCTCTCCGATTCTTGTTACATGGGTTGCGGTTGGTACACGGGATGCTTTTCTCACACGTGTGGGCAGATATGGAGATCAGCTTTAGTTTTCCAAGCCCTCAATTTCTTTAATGTGTATTTGTAATCAATGATACATTCATTGGTTTGATGGAGTGGGGAGGGAGAGAGAGAGAGAGAGAGAGAGAGAGAGAGAGAGAAATGCCAATTGAACACGTAACCTAGGCGTGTGCCCTCACCCAAAATAGAACCCAAAACCTTCTGGTGCTGCGGATGGGGTTGCAAAGTATGAAGCCGCCCAGCCAGGGCAGAACTTGGTTTTGATGTTGTCAACATCCATGCTCTGTAACTCGACATGATGGCTTTTTCTACCCTAGATACAACCTATTCGATCCATCTCCCTCGCTAGGCTGCGTCATCATCCGTTTCTATTTCTAGCGAAACAAGCACAATTGTAATTTTACATTCCTGCATCCCTACCTGCTCGTAACTGGCTTCACACGAACCCAGGTGGTAATGGTTGAAGCTAGTGGCATATCTGAAAACACACACTGGCACTCATCTCTGGGAGAGGTAACGCTGAAGAGAAGTAACCGGTGCATTATGAATTCAACGAAAAGAAACAGCTAAACAACAAAAACCTTCTGAACGCTTTAGGCTGCTCCCACTTTCAGTTTTCCAGAAAGTTGTAAATGGATTCACAGCTGCCTTAAACATAGGCACAGCGCTGTCTCCTTGTTATTATTCATATTTTATTTATTTTCTAAATGAAATATTTTATCTTTTATTATTTTTCAGAGAGAGGGGGAGGGAGAGAGGCAGAGAGGGAGAGAGACATCCATGTACAGTTGCCCTTCACCTGCCTCCAGCCATGGACCTGGCTGGAGACCTGGCTTGCAACCTGGTTATGTTGCTCTGGCTGGGAATCGAACCAGCGACCTTTGGGTTCGCAGTATTATTCATATTTTAAAGCGCACCTTGAACCCTTAATACCGTGAACTTCTTTATACAAAATACATGATTACCAATTAATGTGTTTTGTAAGTATTCTTACTTTTATTCAAATCTCATTCCATTTCCATTGCCCTCACCATCTATTCAATAATTCCCCGGTGTTTGCAATAGTCCTGCCTCAACCAAGTGCAGAATGGAGACATCGCCAGACACGTAATACATGAAAAAAAAAAAGGCAATTGTCAATACAGTTCCCCAGGGTAAATCTGTTTCCTGCCAGCAGCCTTCCAGAGGCAGTTTTTGCTTGGATAAAAAAAAATTCTGGTTCATCCTTTCTTGAGCATTGAGACCCTTTTCCTTCTTTTCTGACTTTCTTCTGGTTCTCTTTTTGTCTAAAGTCTATCATATTCTGTTTTTGTTTGTTTCTTAAACCGAAACAAACATGGCACCAACTTTGAGAGGATTTAACATTCAACTTATGTGAAGTAGTGTTATTTTAATCTGTAGTAAACATCATTATTATAACATTGTGATTCATGAACAAAGCTGCACATCTAATTACATGGTGCAATTTCTGTCTTTAAAAATTGGGGATGTTTTTCAAGCGTATATTTTACACGGGTGATAATGAAATGTGTGGTTTAAAAGCATGAGTTTGTAGTAGTAATATTTAAAATTATTTGGGATTTTTCTTGAAGCAAACTCAAGAAGCCCAGGGGTAGAAAAATAGGTATTATTCCCTGGGATCACATGTTTAGCCATTGCGGATGGAAGGCGTACACAGAGATAAAGTGAGATTGGACTGAAAGCTCCCATTTTGCTTTTTCTTTTCAAAAGCTGCCCATGCACTGCTGAGCTCCATAAAGTGTCCGGTTTATGGACTGTTCTCGCCTTTGGGAGATCTTGAGGTGTGTCCCGAATACAACCAGAGAAGAGGTGGCTGTTTTCAATGTGATATCAAAACCTGAAGATGCCTTCCTGGCTTTTCGTAAGAAAATGTGGCCACATGGGGACGGGGTAAACCAGGGCTGTTTTCATATAGGGGATAAAAAGGTATAACTGTATGAATCTATGAGGAATGGGGGTGGAGAGAGGGGAACATTTCAAAGCGTAGACGTGAAGGTTAGATGCTTCTTCGCTGTCTTCTGGCTTTTGGCAAGCAACGTAGCATACGTGCAGCCGCAGACAACATGCGAACAAACAGGCAGGTCCTTGTTCTAATAAAACTTTATTTGCAAACGCAGTTGGAGGGCCGGGTCAACGCCTGAGGTGCCAATACCTGCTGTCCTATGCTTTGGGGCTAAATGCGTAAATATTTCCCAGAAGGAATTCGGGGAGAAGAAACGGTGAATGTGTTTTCACCTTGTCAGCACCCACGAAGGGTTTTTTCCGGCTGAATCCAGCGATGGGGATTCCAGAAAAAGCCCCAAAGGAAAGAAACGTTCCGTTCTTCTGATCCGAAACCACGGGGAAACGGAACATTTGTGTAGAAGGCAGGGATTTAAATACATGTCACGTGTTCTGATTTTTTTTTTTCCCCCTAAAGTAAGAAGATGAGCTCTCTCCCTGGATCTAGCAGGGAGGGAATCATAGAAGAACAAGGGCGTTTTCTTTGGAACCCATGTTGACTCTGCGTGTGGATATCAGGTTCTCAAAAAACAAACGACGCTTTGGATCAAGTTTGATCCCACAACGTAAAGCAAGACCGCCAGCTAGAGGGGGTCGCGAACATTTTTAAGGGGCAACTCAAGGGAAAATATTTACAGCTGCTGGGCCCCTGAGGTCGACAGCTTTATGATGCATCTTTGGATGCTGCGTCTGATTGTGTTGGGGTAGAACATGGCCGTGAATTCACTGACTGGTCTACAATCATCTATATCCTGAAAGAAATCGCATTCAGGGGGACCCGGCTTGATAGAAAAGCTATCAAGCCTGGGGTCCCAGCTCTTGACATGTATTTATGTATTGATCCTAAGAATCCACGGAGAGGCAGGAAATGTGTGGCTGTCACAGGTGTTTACCAACTATTTCTGTAACTGTAGTTTCATTGACATACAGCCATACCCGTTCCTTGCGGTATTTTTGGTGGCTACAGAAGACCGGAATCATTTAGACCGAGACCAGATGACGTGCAAGGTTGATAAGGTCTATCCTACTGCATTACCGGGAACGTGTGAAAGATCCTAAAAGGAGAACATATTCACTCACAAACGCACGGGTTACTCTAAGGCCACCTCTAATTTTTCATTGCTTCCTTTGATTTGCCAACTACTTTAATTTGTGTCCGCTTAAACTGGGAGTAGTTTGTAGAAATGTTTCTACAAACCCAATCCATGCTTTCTCCAAAAGTTTGTCTTCTGGACACAGCGAACGAATTGTCCTTTCTTGCAATGATATCTTAACGTGATGTGCGCTAAGGAAACTGTGCCCATGTTACGTGAAAGAAGATGGGATTGATTTCCATGGGCCCTATGCTTCCCATCTCTCCCAGACAAGACGATCTGTGCAAACAGGAACATTCACAGATAATGGAAAACATCCCCTTTTTCCTTCCCCACCCACCCGCCAAGTCCAAAGGGGATGGATGTAACCCAACAATAAAATAATAAAATTTTTTTAAAAAGTGGAAATACAAAGGTCAACATGTACTTTACATTTAAACAAAGGGATAATAATAATAAAAAAAAACTTCCCTATGCACAGATATTTCGGAATTTAAAATGTCATTTAAAGATGCGTTTCTTTAGACTATGAAGAGACATACATGCACACACAGGTATATACATGGAAAGTGTTTAATTTCTCCACGTAGGAAACGGTTGGATTAAACGTGTCCATTGCTCTTGACAGGTAGATCAACAGTCTTTTGAGCATGATTCAACCTCTATGCGACCTTCATAAAAGTGGAGCGATAGCATTGGAGTGTCCTGAACATACTAATATTTTCAGCGCCGTTTTGATCTCCGGAATCACACTGGCTTGATTTGATAGGACATATGACAGTCAACCAATAATCTCAAGTGAGAGGGACAGAAAGGGGGGGGGGTTGTGACCGCAGCTGAGGTCAGACACAAAGGAGACTGAAAATAAGGTATTGAGATGGATTTCCAGGTGATGGGAGTTGGGTCTTTAAAATAAACAAAGAAGATAGATTTCCAATAGGCGTCTGGGTCCGTGTTACCTGGACGGTCCAGACAGAGAAAATTCAGAGAGAAACATGGCTCATGTGGTCCCTGAAGATGCGTAACAGAACTGGAGCATTTTCTATAACACTGATTAATGTTTTGTAACACCAATCACACGTTTGCAGCTGCGGAGAAGTGGATGTTCATGATTCAGTCCAACAAACCTCAGAATGCATCTGAGTATTAAGCACCTCATTAAACCACATGAAATTATCTTTTCCCTTTTTTTTTTTTTTTGGACCTGTGAAAATGGGAGTTTCCTAACTCAAACGGTTATCCTCTTAGGGAATGTGAAAAATATAATACAGCAAAGACAATGCGGTTTGCAATCTTAGTTTTTATGAAACCAAACGATGAATCCTCAAGATCCTTTAAAAAAAAAAAGATTTTATTCATTATTTTTAGAGAGAAGGGCAGGGAGGGAGGAAGAAAGGGAGAGAACCGTCCATGTACGGTTGCCTTTCACTTGCCTGCAGCTAAGGACCTGGCTGGAGACCTGGTTCACATGTGCGTATTTTTTCTTGAGGTAAAGTCATTAAATACCTATATTCAGCTTCCTCTCATTTAAGCACAAGGCTTCAAGACTTCTACAGAATTACCTGTACGGAAGGAAGTATTTCATTTCAAATGTCATACATTCAAATTACAGTTTTTCATGTAGAAATTACATTACATAATGTTATACAAGTGTATACAAATTTTATATATGACTATGTATATACAGTATAGCATCATCTGAAAGATCTTATATGCCTATATTATGCACAATTTTACATAGGATTCTATGTAAATATAGAATCCTATGTAAACTTGATATATCATTCTAACAAAATTTAAATATATAGCATAAATAAATATAAGTAATGCGTGACATGTATACTGTATATAACGACATGCCTCTGCCTATATAATTCTACGTAATGTATTTAATTTTAACGTACTGATATAAAATGTACAAGTTAATATGTAGTCCTAGGCATGGAGAAACTAAAAACTGAAGATTGATGCAATTAATTTTTATATACCAAACACTAAGCTTCATTAATTTTCAACCCACGGCTCAACTTAATTCATCATTAGTCCCCCATTCATTTCTTCCCAGTCTCTTTATATTATTCTAAAACAAATACCAGATGTGATCAAATTAGCAATTGTTATTCATATGTAAATACTTTGGGTTTTCCTCTGACACATTGCAGCTTAGAAACAAATTGTACAACTTCCTAAGCGCACCCCCAAATCAGCCACGTCATCCGTAAGACCAAAAAACATCTCATTTCTTACTTATCCCATAGATTATTATTGTTTTTACTCTTATCAGTCATTGGTCCATTGGGAACAGGGTCACATGTATGTCAATCGGTTGGTACTCCTGTTTCTTCTTAAAATTAGGGATTCCACTCTGTCTTTTCTTCCCCACTTTCATGGTTTATTTGTTAATAAAACAGGGTCTTCCCCTGCCAGGTTTTTTCACAGTCTAATTGCATATTTATGATTCCCTGAAAATATCCTTAGGCCTTTTATTTCCTTGTGAATGAGCGGTTGATACATAGGCTTCATCAGATTAGTTCCAAGGGGAGGTAGAAAATGACACCTCGCTTCTTTCTTTCTTTTTTCATATGAACAGTTACCGGTCGTCATTCATAAAAGGTTATGAAAACGCACGTTTCCGGGTGTCTCACCCTTTCGCATAAATTGGTTGAAATGTTGTTGTTGTTGTTGTTTTTTCACAAAGCTGTCCTTTCATTACATATTTGATGCCAGTCGGGTAGATGGCATGCAAGGAAGCTAGACATAATAGCTGATTATTTCCCTTTGTTGACGAGGCTGCAAATTAGTTTTTGTTTGTGGGTCTCAGTGAAATGCCACCCCCGGCAGGTAGATAGGTCACCTCACTGCTGAAGGCCCTTTGCTCTGCATAACTCATGTTCTTGGGGTTGGAGTCGCTGCTATTCCCACGTTTGCCCCTGAGGCACCCTGGGGATGACTGTCACTCTGAATGACACGGGACACGCGTTACGTGCCTGAAACCCTCCCCTGACGCTGACGCCTAACGCCCTGAAAAATTATATATAACAGCATCGCACTAGGTGCGGCGAAGGGTTGCAGACAGATTCCTTCTCCTGGTTTCCAGGCCAGTGTCTCCTGAATGTTCTGCACGCCATGCCTGACGGAGATGCGAGGTCCGTTTGGAGGAATTGCAGCTGTTGTTGACATCCCAGGAATGGTTTGGGTGAAATGGACGGCACCTGGCAGCCAAGGACAGGGGACTGGGATGCACATGTGTGAACAAAGACAACTTCACTGTACTAGTCAGTGGGGGCGGTGGATGCCGTTGCCTGAGCGTGTGTACTGTGTGGTTGTCGTATTCAAAATAACAGCAAGTAAAGCAACGAATCTGCATCCAATCTTGCATGAAGCTTGAACATCCCTCTATGGAAACTATTCAGATGATTCAGCAGGCTGCAGGTGTGGGTATTTTTATTTACTTTTGTTTGTTTTTTTATTACTTTTTGTGTATGAGGGAGGTTAAAATCCTCTCAGGTGATTCTCAGACACAAGCACAGTTTAGTTTGCTAATGAGGCATCTGGGTGGCTAAAAATTAAATCTACATTCAACTCTGCATGTGTTTGAAATTAACCCGCCCTCCAGAAAAAGCATTTGATTCTTATCCTCCATCTACGCATCCTATCCTGTAACTCCAACGTGAGAAGGATAAGGCGGAAAGCAAGGGAAAAAAAAAAATTATCCGCAACAGGAGAAAGTCCAGTGTCTTGAGGATAGATTGTGTGCAAACAGTACATTTCAGAAGAACTTCATTTATTGAGCTGTCAAGAGACACACGCAAGAGGCAAAAGAAAAAAAAAAAAAAAAAAGAGGGAAAAAACCCCCACACCATATGCTCAGCTTTGAAAGGGGAGAAATTCAGGACATTCTCCAGGTTCGGGCCATTAAAGACATTTTTGCGGGAGGTGATTTCTGGAGTCTGGGCCAGATGGCGCTGGGGCTGGTGGATTTATGGATGTGACAGGGATATTTTTCTAACATCGTTACACACCACGGAGTTGTCACCGCTCAGGAAGAGGAGAAAGTGCCCCAGGGTTTCTTTTGACACCATTAATGATTATGTGTTTAGCACCCACCACGAAACCCCAGCCTACGTCTTACGGTTCATCTAAAGGAAGCGAAGGCGTCAGCTTTAAAAAATCAGGTGGAACTAATCAAAGACAGCAAAGTGAATTTCCATGTAACCCCTAAGAGCTTTATTTACAGCATATATAGAAAAACATTTTAAATAATCCATTAACTGATGAGTGTTGGGTGCCTCCCCTCTGCACCAGGAAAAAGAAGCAGAAAATCTCTTTGGAGGGGGGTGGGACACCAAGAAAGTCATTTTCTTATTTCGCGTTTACGAAAATGTGACAATCAAGTCTATTCGTATTTGGATCAAGGTACTTAATATGAGTCGCAGACAAACGGATTGCATCTGGTTAGGAATCCAGGTTAGAAAAATGGTGCCACCCAGGCCAAGTAGCTCAGTTGCTGTTGTGGATTTGGTTCCTGGTCAGACAGACATCTGTGTCGGTCTCCGGTCTCTCCTCCTCACATAAACCAAGTTGACAAGATGGAAAATTGATAAAAATGAAAATTCAAGACCGCTGTTCCGGGGGAAATAAAGAGAAGAAAACAAACCGCCAACTCAACCAGGTACAAGAAACCTCAGAAAAGCGATTCAACAAGGTCAGGAATAAAAATCGACAGCCATGGGCACACGCGCACCACGAGGACTTCACCTAAGACTTTGAAACGACCAGAAAGGAGCGGACGGAAATTCTGCTGCGGCGGATGCCGCCCAGGAGGTGAAGAATCAACTCGGAAGATAAAAATACGCCGCGCAACTCGGTCCGGCACCTGGCAGATGTCTGCCCGCCGGGAGGTGCAAAAATGACAACACGACTCGGAAACGTTCTTTCAGGTTAACTTGGGGGTGCGTTATACACATTCTTAAACCCTGGTACGTGCCCAGGACCGTGGATCAAACCCACCCCCTTGGCACCTTGGCACCTTGGGACGGGGCTCTACCCATCTCAACTACCTGGCCCAACCAGATACTCTTAAGTGGTTACTTCTCTTATTGAACCCCCCTCCCCACCCCCACATCCAATGAGCTAGACACTGGAAAGCCCAGGGGTACCCGTGCTGCTAAAACAGGTGTTACAGGTTTCTCTCGCATAAACCCGAGGCTAGAAAAACGCACCATGATGACGCAGAGCGTTTTTACGCACTGCTTGGAACGGTGAACCAAAGAGGGCTCAGCGGCCTGGGCAAAGATACATGTTGGGGTTGTGTGGTCGTGGGGAGGCTAGCTGGCTGTCGGAGGGGAGCGGCCGTCCTGCTGGCGGGCCCGGAGCAGCTGCGGCGGCCCCAGCGCTGGGCGGCTCATGGCAGGGCTACCTGCGGACCCAGTTGGAAGAGAAATGAAGAATGAGGGCAGCCTGAGCAGCTGAGCTGCTGGCTGCCGAGCAGAGCACGCGGACCTGGCGCGGCTGGGACGCACAGTGCTGGCCCAGCTGGGTCCGCCCCACCCCACCCCACCCCACCCCACTGATTTTCAGGGACTCGTCGCGACAGTGCCAGGCAGGATGGGGCACAGCCGGCGCGCTCTTGGCTGGCAGCCCAGAGAGAAACGAGGGATTATTTGCAGCGCTTGGCTGCGAAGGCTGGTTGCGTCACACCGGTGCCGGAGGCGCATGGCTGAAAGGAGGCTGGAGAAGGCCAGCAGCCGCTAAAAATAAGTCCAGGGGTTGTGGGGGTGCTGAAGAAGGCACCTCTGAGGTTTGTTCTCCCGCGGGATGCAACGCTGCTTTGGCACAAAAGGGACCTCGCGTTGCGCGTGGCCCGGCGCAGGTGCGCACCTGCTGGGGCTTCCAGTGCTGAGTGCGGGGTGTTGCCAACAGTCCGCTGGGGTCCAGGGCAGCGACGCCTGTTCATCAAAGGGCCCCTGGTTCGATTCCCAGTCGGAGGCACATGTAGGGGTTGCGGACCAGGTCCCCAGTTGAGGGAGCACAAGGAACCATCCATGGATGGTTCTCTCCCTCTCTCCCTCCCCTCCCCTCTTTCTAAAAATAAATGAATAAATTAATTAAATCTTAAAAAAAAAATAAAAAGAGTTTTGTGTGAATAGCCTTCCCCGTGACCCACACCCATGACACGGCTTGTGAGCTGTGCAAACTATTGAGCGTTTCTTCGCACCGGCTGAGTCAGTACCCGGTAGATTCAAAATAATCACAGGCACTATTATTAATGCCAAATGGTAACAGTCTTCGAGGCTCCACCCACTCACATATCAGAGACGTCTTATTGTCCGCCGGACAGCCATGAAACTCAACCAGGCGAAGGTGAAAGATGTAAGAGGAAAGGAAGATTCATAGAAAGTCTGGGTGTGGTGAGGTTTGGGGGTGTCCTCTGCTTCCCAGTCTTTGTCCTTTTGCATAAAAATTCACGCACGGAGGATCCCCCTAGAACAATCTACTTCTCCTCGCATGGAAATGAAACTAAACACGCACAGTGGGAATGTGCGAATAGCCATTTGCACTGAGAGCAGAATAATGGGTCTTGATTAGAAATACACTGGACCGAAGGTGTGCGGGGACATCGGAGTGCTGCGGTGCTCATTTTTGCGCCTGGAATACTTGACATTCGGATCAATGGCGCATTTGTTCCAAGGAGCCTGGGAACTAGCTCACTGGGCTCACCAAAGCTCTTCACCAAAGCATTCTTGCCCATCACACAAACTGGTGCAGGTGTCTTCTCACATGGTTCCGTGTTTCCCAATGTCTGTGGCTGAGCCATGATCCATGTCTTCTTACCATCCATACACACCTGCCCACTAGTGACTGTATCAGAGTATCTGTTCTTCATATAAATCTGAGATCTATGGCAAGGCTTAACATCCTCAAAAAGTTCTTGGAGCTTTGGGGACACGATGCAGCAGGAAACCAACTCAACCGCAGGCTAGCGGGTGCGACCAAGTGGTAGCTTCCTGCAGTGCCTCGTTTGCGTTCCAAGGTAAGGAACTGGGAATGCGTATTTTTCAAGCAGAGTCACAGGTGAAGAAAACACCTGCAGGTGTCAGGTTGGCTTTCCTTCCTCTGGGGTCCAAATGGAGGGCGGAGTGCACAGGACACTGGCCAGAGAACAGGCACGCATGCCCACACCTGTCCGTGAACAGGCAGGTCCACCATCCCTCAGCGACCTTCATGTCTGATCTACATAGATCTACCTTGTCTAGCGCATCTATTTCTCTAGCGTCTATGGATTTATGTATCTATCCACCTACTTATCTATGTACCTATGTATCTATCATCTGTTTATTGTCTGTCATCTATAGAGAGATCTGTCCCTCATCTATCTACCTGTCATCTATTTATATACCAATCTGTCATCTATAGACCTATATCTCTCTTACCTACCTACCCATCCACCTGTCATTTATTTATCTATCTATTAATCTACCTGTTATCTATAGATTTATGTGACCATCATCTAGAGATCTAGCATCATCTATGGATCTGTCATGTATCTATCTCCCTGTTACCTACAATATCTACATACCTACCTATCAATATGGATTTATATAACAATCTATCATCTATTGATCTATCATCTATGACTCTATCTACCTACCTGTCATCCAGCAACCTACCTACGTTTAACATATGCCTCCATTTATCTAGCAATGTGGATTTATGTCATGATCCATCTGTCTGTTTGTCATTCCCCTCTGATCTATAGGTTTAGTTATCTATCTACCTAACTTTTATCTATCTGTCGTGAATGGCTCTGGGTATCTATTTATGTATTTATCTTTCTATCACCCATCTGCCTCTCAAACGTCAAGGTTGCTGACACAGTTCCTGGTGTCTGTCCAGTCTAAACTGTCCAGGACAAGAGAGCAGGCTGGGATGGCTGAACCCCTCATGCTGATGCAGAATTTGGCCTTTCTCAGCAAAACAGCAGGTGTTTACTTTGTTCACGTGAAAATGGGTTTGGATAGAAGGAAAATGGCTCATTTAAAAATCACTCTTCCAACCTTGCCCTATGTAACTAACATATACAAAACGGCATTAAGAAAATCTTTAAGAGATCACCCAGTAAGTAATTACATGTACGGCTGATATAGAAGCACTCATGGTTGTAAAATTATTGTTATTCTATTCTTTTCATGGTTCAGAGAGACTATGAGGATATGCTACAAAATTCCTCCAGGTATAGACATTCCACCACACTGAAATACAGGTCTGTGTGGCGTGTTTTTTTGTTTTTGTGTTTGTCCAAGAAAGTAGTCATTTCCATCATTTTCAGCCTGGTTTTGTACGGGATACGGCTGATCATTCTTTTCAATCTAACGATTGCATTTTTCTCATAAGATGCAGGTAGGCAAACAGAAACAAGCCTTGTCTTATTGGATTTGCAGGGACATTCTATGGTAATCACCAAATAATGTACACTGTGTTGTGGAATAGCAGCAGGACCCAAATGCTGCCCACGACCATTTCTATTCTATGACAAGTCCAAGTAAATGGAAAACATAAATGCTCCACTTGCATTTTATGAAATATGTGCAGATGCACGCCTATCTGAACCAGCATCCTTCCTGGTGCTGGAGGGGAAACATCAAAACGTCTCCACACGAAAAATTAGGATATCTGCGATTATCCATGCCATCAAAAAAGCTGTCAGTGACTTAACAATTTGATAAAAATTAACGTACCTCCTCTGCTGCCCTGACGCATTAAGTAGAAGATTTTCGCAAGGATAAAAATGTTTTCCCTGGAGTGGGCTTTTCTCTTTCATGAAAATGTATATGTCCTTCATGTTTACAGCTATGAAAAGTGATTGCCTAACTCGTTTCCAGCCTCCCTTATTTCCAGGTGATAACTGATCTGTATTAGCTATAGATTAGTTGTGGGTGTAACATCGGTTTTAGTTGTACCCAGGTATTGCTTTAGAACAGGTAGATGTACCTGCCCAGGACAGTGAAACAAGAAGAAATTGCAGAGCAACAGGGGAGGCAGAGGTCAGAGAGGAAGCAGAAAAACAGAAGAGATTTGTGTCCTTGCAGACAAGGGAACTAGAGTATTCTGGCCACCGGAAGTTGACAAGAATGAACCAAGAAGAATGGAAAATGCTCTCTAGGGTTCCCTTCACCAGACGTCAGGAAAACATGTTCAAAACCCACTGAAGTAGACCGAAAGATGGAATCAAACAAACGAATAGAATAAATCCTTAAAGTCAGGGTATCTGTGCTTATTCACACAAGTCCAGCAAGGCCTTGGGCATGCAAGATGATTTCTTCACAGAAGGCAGGAGCTGAGAGGTGTTGTTTTGCAGAATCTGTGTTTCCCTGGAAGGTTCCACCTACGAACAATAGAGCCACCAGCATATGCAGAATTTGTTTGCTTTTCATCCTGTGGGTCAGTGGTCAGCTTCTGTCCACCTGGAATTCAGAGCAGCGAAGCCCTTCCTCCACAATCTAACGGGCATGTCCCGTGACCCACGCGTGAGAGATACAAGTGGCCTCCTCATGCTCCACAAAAATGCGGGAACACTTTGAGCTGCGTCCTAAGAATTTCAGGTGAGGTCGCAAGGTGGCAGGGAAGCTGCCCTTTTCCTGGTTGGTCGTACTGTACCCTGAGCTTGGTTGTATCCCTGACCATGACCCAGAAAAGTGAAAAAACACACCCAGAAAAGTATCTCATTGTCAAAAGCGTTGGGTGGCGGGGAGCATTTTTATTTACAGCATAGGGACATTACCAGCTGCCAGAAACACCCTAGAAGAATGACGTGAGATGGTCAAGAACCTGGCTGTTAGAAAAATGATTAAGTCGTACACACATGTCCCCGGATGTCTCAAGGGAACTCCCAATGTGAAAGAACATGTGGGATTTTTAGGTTTTTCTCCAGAATCCCTGCACGTTCCGTAATCTAAGACAAACTACAAAGGGGTTAACCCAACTAGTTTCCATGACATGCAGAATGTAGACAGGTGTCGAGGGATGGCAGAAGGCAACAGTTTGAAATGGAGGAATAAGGTTATCATGGGAATAATTCTTAGAGCAAACTGAGATGAAATGATTCCGAAGCGAATCCGTATTTCTGAAAATTAAAACACTGAAGTGCATAGTAGGGAAATCTGTGTATTCTCTGTTTTTCCAATGCATACGTATTTATCATAAAGTGTAATTTATAAACAGGCATTCTGAGAGATGAATGATAATACCTAATCATAATAGGGGACAATTATAACCATGCACGGGAATTAATTTCATGTGAACCTCTCTCTTTGATTAGCAATCTGATCACCAAAGAGGCTGCTAAGTGACCCATGTGTCTATAAAGTAAAGTAGGTCACGTTTATACATTATAGATCAGCTAGTCACACAAGTATCACTGCATTAAAAATCTGATTCGACACTGTTTTGGTCAGTTCATATCCAGCCTTGAGTTGGCACCTTTTTGTCTGAAAAATTGAGCTCAGTTTAAATGCAAGGTAGGTTGATAGTCAGATGAATGATGCCTAATAAATATGTAAACATGTGCTTATAATCATGTGATGCTGAGGTGCATCATATATAACATTGCAGTCATGTGGTCCTACTACATAAAAGTGCAGTAGTTTTAATACAGAACTCTGCATGTGTGTTTGTTTTGTATACATAATTGTTGCATCTCAGTGTGGAGAAACCTTTAATCCGAATTTAAGAACCCGTAGCCATAAAGTACCAATAAACTTGATTACAATTGTTTTGTAATAGTCTTTATGGCAGAAGCAGAACAAGCAGTGCTCTGGAAAAAAATTTTGCAAATCACATTCCAAGCAACCAATTTCCAAACATTTAAGCATCTCCTTCAAGGGTGGTGATGCCTATAAAATGTCCAAGACAGTATGAAGCAGGTCCCGTGGAAATTAGCAGGGCACTCACAAGAGCTGAACTACAAACGATTATTATTTCTGTAAAATATACAGAGCCATTCATAAAGAGCAAAAGAAACCCTAAAAGTACACGGAGCTCACTTCTTCCTCACACGTTAGTTTTGCAGAAGTCTAAATTTCGGCATAAGATCCTGTTAGCCAATGTTTGGGATTTTCTCCATGCAGCTGCCATGATTCCAGCTCAATTCTGACAAAGAAGGATTCATAAATATGCTCAGACATTGTAATCGACCCAGAAATCCCACAGCTAGGCATGCATGCCCCTTACATCGGTGTGTGGATGCAAAATATGCACCAGGGAATGGGGTGCATTTTTTGATACAGGGTTGGATCCTGGCTGAATTCACTGCACGCCATTAAAACATGTATTTTGGGGTTCCCCTGCACAAAGACAAGATGGGGGTGGGAATAGCCTACTTAAGTCAAATAAATTTCCAACATGAAAACATAAGGAAAGAAAAGCATGGGGTGGACGGGCATGATCCCCTGCATTGGTAGCTGGTTGTATTGATTTGTACAGAGAAATTTTTGATAGGTGCCTACAACCCTGGTGTAGATGCGGCTCTGAGCGTCTGATCTGGGGCTGGCTGGGTAGCTGTATTCTGCACCAGGACATCATGCAACTGTCCCAAAACATCTCATCTTCCATCTTCTTTAGTCACCATAGTTTCCTGGTTGTTCCATTCATCGACAGTAAGTGTTCTTTAAGCTTGATACGCTTTCAGTGGAAAGCCCTTCATTCCCCTGGAAAACAAAGTGAACACATGCACTAGGTGGGCACGGCTGGATAATTCTGCCCACCTTTTAGCCCACAATTGTCACAGGTCTGCTATCCTGAAAACCCCGACAAGGGCCCCAGGGCTTCACGTGGAAAATCACATCCTTTTGCCTTTCATTTGCTGCGTCATTTGTTGTGGCGTAAATTTCTAGTTCTTATCAAAACCTTAAAGCTCCTTCAGGTTTGCTGTGAAGGCCATGGTCGCAGCCAATGACACCATGAATGGTGTCCTGGATGGCCCACAAATCTCACCGTGCACCATCCTGACTCACCTGAAAAAGAATGTTTGGGAGCAGAAATGTGTTGTGGTGACTCGATCTCTTCATTATGAAACTTCATGGGGAAGTGAACGCCGGAGGGAATTTTCTGGAAGAGGAGGGATACAAGGACCCAGGAAGAGTTTTCTTCTCTTTAGTCCTCGTCACGCTGTTGAAAAGGGTAGAGAGGCACACAAGTGGGTATTCCAACTTCAAGCAGTTCCTGCAAAGAGGTTTCGTTTAGGTGAATTTAGTGTAGGTGATGGCTTTGGAAGATGGCCCCACTCAAACTACATTTCGCTGCATCCCACGGGAGAATAGTGGACCGATTCAAGCCCTAAATGAATTACAGAACATCGGGGTCTATTTCCTAAGCTACAAAAGAATAAATGTCATTTTGACGGACGCTTCTCCCCAGCGATTGAATGCACCCTGGTGATTCCATATGGACGTGAAAATGAACAAGGTGCACAGCGGTGTTTTGCTGCAAAGTTTGAACGTGCGATAGTCATTAAAAAAAATGTGCGAAAACATGATCAGAAGTATTTTTGTCTCGACGCCATTCATGGATGGACGCTCAAGATGTACTTCTGCCCCGAGAACCCATTGACTGAAAAGATTCCCAAGCCAGTCTTCTCTTCTGACGTGGTTTGTTTTCGTTTGTCCACACTTCCTGTATTCGCCTTTTGGGTGCTTGGCTAAGCCTCCACATTCCTGTGTCAGACACAATTGCATCTGCAAATCCACTTGGCCTCTCTGCTGGGCTGGCCTGGGAAATTAGAACCGTTCCATTTCACCGGAGAGATTTTCCAAGGAAGCGTTGAAAAGGGATAAATGAACAAAAACCATCCTCCACATAGATGGGGCTGTGTTACTGTCACACGATTGAGTGGAACACAATGGGCTGCTTTTCGACAATTACTGTTCTTTACTTATTATTTAAAACAAGAGGGTGGGTGACTGTAATTCCACCAGGTACTGGTTTTTAAGCCATGACAAAAAAGTCGCAAGAGAGACGCGTATAAATGATGGCATACAAGGCGAATGTTTGCAAAGCATGGTTGGCAATAAATCATGGCCTGAATGCATCTATTTGTTTTGTTTTTTTTTCTTTGGGCATGAATGGAAATTTCTCTAAGGTGTTCAATGACAGATGAGGAAAGCCCTGACGTTGTATGTATATTTTCCCCAATCATTACAGTGCTTTAGTCTTCCCAGATGTGTGAATTTTTACGGTGTGCTATTTCCCAACGTATTCTTCTGTAGAAGGGGCTGTGATATTTGAGGAAAAGCATCATTTCCTACACCTTATTATAAAGATGTGGCCCAGCATTGTCTTCTGAACGTGCCAAGTGTTTGCTTTTCACCACGCGGTTTGCCATTGATTTAGGATTTTTAAAAAAACGAATGCTACGCAGATTCCTTTTCTGTGCTTTTATCCCAAATTGGGCACGGTGCCACTGTAATTAGTTTTGAAGGTATTAGAACAACTACTTTTCTCTTCAAAGGTGTAATTATTTCTTTAATCCAAAATAGGATCTTGAAACCTGTTAGCAATGATTAGACTAGGTCTCCTGGTCTTGGAGATGGGGTGCATATCTGTGTTATGTTTATACAAACAGACATCCAGTTCCAATTGTCTTGTCATTTAATGTGTTGCTTCAGCATTGAAGCATGTGTTAAAATAAGGGTTATCTATGCAACTATTTCCCTACAGATTTCTTTCCTATCCCATGTGTTGTCCTTGTGGCTAAAACTAAAATCCAGGGTCTGTGACGTCAACTTGTTTGAAGTCCTCACACGGCAATTTAAAAAAAACACACATGAACTGTTTGCAGATGATGTGTCATTAAATTCACTTCTGCAAAAATTAGTGAAGGTTGATTCCTTTGGAACTCACCCTCTGAAAGGCTTCTTTGTATTTTTTTTTTTTTTTCAATTCCTTCTCTTTTTAGAGAGAGATTTCAATCTCATGACAAATATGCTTTTCCCCACCCCAAACTCTCTGGGATTTTTATGGGGCTATTATTCCATTGCTCAAGCATAATTGGTAAAATATGGTAAATACTATTTCTGTTCTTTTCCCGCATAGTTTGGTCCCTGCTTTAGGTCTTCCCTGGCCCTTCCAAGGTATTCTGTGTCAGGTAATCAAATGATTTCCTTGTTTTTGAAATCTGAAGAATAATCTTGTTTTGCAGGATACATGCCCAGGGTCATGGGATAATAACCAATCAGGGTCTGAGTTCATCTTTAAGTCAAGGGGTTCAGGACATGTAACTTTAATAGTTATTTTTAGGAGCAAAGGGTCTACGGAAGCAAAAGAACTTCAGCTCAGGAGGGTGTCATACGTCCTGTTTCTTCTTCTTCCTCTTTCTCTCTGTCTCTCTCCCATCTACACACTTTTATCATCCTGTAACTGCATCTACCTGTGGGTATTATCCTTCTCTCTCAGTTGACCTAATTGGTTGACTCCTGGTTATTCTCTCATTGGGGAAATTTCACGAAATTGTTTTCTCATTCTCACACTGCACAGAGAACACCTGTGTGTTGTAAAGAGCTCAAAGTGTGTCTAAGTGAATTACCCGGAACTATTGCAAAACAGGTTCGCCAATCGAAAATCAGCACCCACCCCCACATACCCGGGCAGAATATTGAGGTCCTAGAAGAGTTTTAAAAGGTAATAAGTGCTTGTAGATGACCCAGTTCTGCGTAACTGGATAAAATCATCAGCCTATTTGTGAAACTGACACTGATAAAAACAGCTGTCTTCCCTAAGAATCTGGAGACGTTTCCAGGTTTATTTTAGTTGGAAATGCTGTCATGTCACAAGACTGATGAATCAGGAAAGCATGGGCAAATTTGGTTTGACTTGTGTGAACTGTAACTATTATAAATAAAAGAGTTCTTGACTCCAGGTCTAGGAAGGCCAGGTGAACTTAGCCTGTCTAGACATCATGCGTGCCAGTTTGTTGGGGACAATGCTAGACACCATCAGTCAACACCCACACGTTTTCATCAATAGAGAAAAAGTTCCCAGTGATGGAATAATCGCCATTTATAATTGGAAAATAGTTTCACGTCCATTAAGAAGAAGCAATTAGCCTAAGTGCTTTACATGGGCAACAACAGATACACCCCACAACCCAACAACAGCAATAATTAGTAGCCTGAAGTTCCATTTGGAGCAAATACACATGTCATTCCCAGTCCCTTTTGTCCTTCCCATATAATAGAAATAAGAGTAAGAAATATGGGAACCAACATGGTTCTCTCTGCTAAGCCGTCCTTCAATAGCCATTTCATCGGTTAGGTTGAGAACTGAAATTTAATACCTCCTCATTTTTACCACAATCATGAAAACCACTTTTTGCAATATTTTTCTTATGTGCTTTAGAGAAGTTATAACTCTTTTTAAATAGTTCACTTATTAATTTGGGAGAGAGAGAGAGGAATAAAGAAAGAGATTTGTTGTTCCATGATTGGTGCATTCATTGATAGATTCTTGCAGGTGCCTTGACTGGGGTCTTACCCCCACTGACCTTGCTGTTTTGGGTGGGTGCTCTAACCAGCTGTAGGATCCAGCCAGCGGACGGTGAATTTATACGATCGGGACTCACTCACTGGGTGCAGTAAAGTGACCCTATCATGTGATTGCTATCAAGGCTCTATTTGGCAATGTTACATCCCCAGTAAACCCATGGGTTTGTACCTGGGCATCGCAGCTCCTGTCACCGACAGGTGCCTTTAGAACATCCGGAAGAGCAAAGCGGGAAGTTGGAACTGCAATTGCCACCACGGACCGAGTCTGGAATTTGGAAAGAGAGCCCAGCTCATGCAACATGCAAATTAGACAGGCGTGAGCAGGGACGTGTAAATCACCAGGAATCGGGAAATTACGTGCGGTGCGGCAGGTTTTAGCAGGGACACACTATTAACTCACAGCAGGGGGCCGTGCCTTCTGCAATTATCCTCAAGCAGGTGCCCCATTTCTCCTGGCGATGCCCCATTTTGGGGGAATTTATGGCTGCAGCTTTGACATCCTGGGCAGTTCATTAAACAATCTATTGATATGTGGTTTGCCTCTTCCTGGTGCCTTCGCTATTCAGATTCTATTAGGAAGAAATATAACACGGAGTTGTTTTTTTTTTTTGAAATAACAACATAAACATATTCATCAATATCTGAATGGCAGGGTGTAATATTTCAGCCTCTACCTAAACAGGGAGAAGTGTAACCTTCAGGGATGTAAGGGAAGAAATTAGATATGTTCTTCACTTCGCACGTAAACCAACAGACTTGGGCTTCTATAAATATTTACATTTGCCTATCAGGTAAAAATATGGCTGCTTATGTACACCTGGAACTCATGTAATGTTGGATCCAAGCGTAATGAAAACTCTTTAAAAATAGTCAGCATGGGGGAGGCTTACCCAACTATTTTTTTTTCTTTTTTATCTCTCAGTTACAGTGGGTGTTTACAATGATTTCATAGGAGTTCCAGGAGTACAGCAAAAAGTTATGAGAGGTTTCTAGAACTTACAAAGCGGTACCTTTGATCAGAGTCGTAGGCACTTGACACGGTACGTAGTACCTAGAACATGATGGGCTGTGTTTCTTGGACTGTAAACTACCTCCCCAGCACTATTCTGTAACGGCCAATTGCTAATCCCCAATCCTTTCATCTTTTCCACAAAATCATCCACGAGTGAACGCTTTTGCTTAGTCATCCCAGGAAAGATGGCAGCAAAGGCCTTGAAGCACTCATGAATCTGATTCTCCTGGAGTCGATGGGTGAACATAAACCATTGTCCCTTCTTCATACTTGGAAGTGGGGTGAGGGGGCAATGTAAAGATAGAGCCTGCCATGTGGCATGTCCCCCATATAACACAGAGCCGTGATGCGGGGGTTAAAGCACGTGTATTTTTTGGACACTGGAAGCCTGACATGAAGATATCCACAGGGTTGGTTTTCTTGGGTGGCCATGAAAGAGGGAACACATCACACCTCTAGGTCCTGGCGTTTTGCTGCCATTTCTACATGTTTCTTGCCTTCTTGATGGATCAACCAAATAACGACGTCATTATAGAAACAGGACAGTCTCAATGATTTAAGCCATGAGTTCCAACATCAGCTATATGAAGGGGGCAGGGCTCTATGAATGGGTGCCATTTCATCTGTAACGACCTTTGGGTGCTTTCTTAGAGACCGTGAAACTTGATGGAGAATACGCAGTAGTATCTTGTCAGGAAAAATAAAAATGTCACCCTCCATGCAGTGAGAGCCAATTTCCAAAGGAGACAACAACTGGACAAGCAATGCTTTGGAGAAGAAAGATGCCTGCAAAGCTCCTTCAGATCCACCTCCTTGCACAAAAGCGGGGCGCACATTTGCAGAATGACAAAAGTTAATTCCAGGGGACAGCTTTAGGGAAGACATCTACATAAATGTTACTGACTAGATTTTACTGACCACTTGTCTTCCTTCCTACAGTTTCCCACCCTTTAGAACAATAAATCTGCTTTTCTTTGGTCTGGCAGGCCCCCCAAGTTTTTGGTTCTTCGGTGAAGAGCATCAGCGAGAATTCAAAGCCATTTCTTAGAGTTACTCATTATGCCTGGTCTCCCTCATGGGCACAGAATGCATACGTGTTCATTCAATCCTGTTTGCATTTTTTCCTTGACAATTTTTCCTATCTTCCCCTGATGGCATGTTTATTGATTTTTGATTGAGGACAAAGCTGGGAGAGAAATCAACGTGAGAGAGAAACATTGATAGGTTGACTCTCCTATGTGACTCACCTGGGCACCAAACCTGTGACCCAGGCATGTGCCCTGACCTGGGATTGAATTGCCAAACTTGTACATTGTGGGATGGTGCCCAACCCACTGAGCCACACCTGCCAGGGTGTCTTAGTTATTTTTATTACAAGACTTTCAGCCAAGACTCAGAAGGTTAGAGAAGAAATGGTTTTTCCTCCCTACACGTTTGAATGACATGGCTGTAGACATGATGGTAAGCATCTGGCTGGTGTCTTCAGGACTGGACTAATTGCTCCTATTTTTAAATATAGTCCCCAGATAATTCCACATAGACTATCTGAAATGCTTCTACTCCTAATTAAAAAACTCATTTTAAGTATTAAAAAAAAATCTTAGCAAGTAGAAACTAGAAGACACTGTCTACATTGTCATATAAAAATACATTGATATTTATTTCATCTTGACCAAATGACGTGACCAGCGATTGTGCGATGTTAAGAATATTCTTAACAATAGCTTAGTAGAGTTGGCATGAACTGCAAAGGCCACTTGTTGGATTCTAATGAACTGGATGAGAAATCATGCAAACCAACATAAGCTAATAAAAATGCGTTATTTACTTGGAGGTTTTCTGAATGAGCTAGTGTATGATTTTCTTTGATCATTGATTCAGGTGTCCAGCTCTCAACACTTTAACAAAATCACCGTTGACTTCTTTATGCTTTATTTTGATGGTCATCAAAGAATTCTGTCAAGAATTCAGGACTCTTAATCCATGACTCACTGTGCTGAAAGCATTTGGACTTTCTTTTCTTAATTCATCATCACACCGTTGGGCAGAATTACTTTAGGAGAGGCGCACACCACATAGTTTGCATTTGAGAACCAGTCAAGTATTAACACACTCCATGAGGATCCTTATCTCATTATTTTTTAGATCTGCCCCATGAAAAGATTATCAATAGCCATAAGAAAATGTGTCTGCAAGCTGAGAAAGAGAAATGGAACTGGGTGCCTTCTGCTAAGCCCCACACAATCACCTCTGACTTTGACGATGGATAGATGTTCTCACATTTTCCCCACTGTGCACAGGAGCTGTTTTGTAAGGTGTGGTGCTAAGTGAATATTCAGTAATGCTGCATGAGCACAAGCCTCATTGCTCATAGAACAACATGCAACCAGGAAGATACTTTACTTATTTTCTGGGAAATAACCTCTCTAACATCATATGTCGTAAAAACACACATGCCACTCATTACAGCTCCTTCCATTTTATTTTCCTACCCAACCATAAAAGAGATCCAAGAATGTTATCCATTCTTGCATTATGTACGCCTTCGTTCTTGACTAAAATGTTAGAGCTGATGAGGCACTTGGTGACACTGATAGAAAACTGGAAAGCTATAATTTTATGCTTTCCGGACAGAAGTATTGAAAACACGTGTGGGAGCATCCAAATCCCACCTTCATCTTTCACATATGACCGAGGTTGTTCCAATCAACACTTGGGATTCGTGAAGTAATGATCAGTCACCACGTTGGACTGTCAAGAAAATAGCACCAGTCTGTGAATCCAAATGTTGCTGGTTCGATCCCCAGTCAGGGCCCATAACCAGATTGCAAGCCGGGTCTCCAGCCAGGTCATTAGCTGGAGAAAGGTGAAAGACAACCATACATGGATATTTCTCTCTCTCTTTTCCTCCTTCCCTGGCCTTTTCTCTGAAAATATTGAGTAAAATCTTTAAAAAGAAAAAAGAAAATAGAACACAACTTTGAGCCAATGGCCTTGATGGATTCAGAATCTTAGGAGAAAGTGTTGACCAGTTGTTGAGAAATCAAGTATGTTGAGGGTTCGATTCACGATCAGGGCACATGTAAGAATTAACCAATGATGCATCAATCAATGGAACATGTTAATGTTTTTCTCTCTCTTACTAAGTCAATCAATAAAATGGCATAGAAAATAGTACAAACAAAAACTAAAGAAAACAAAGAAGTGAACCATTTTAACTTCTTCCTAACGCCTTTCACATGATAACTATTATTAGCAGTAATATTAGTTTCATCATTTGAACTATGACAAAATATACCGCAAGAGTCACAGTAAGAGCACACATGTACTTACATTTAGAGCCTGTGAGGTGACAGGATGGATTTATATTTTTATCTTTAGAAACATAGAGTTTATTTCTCAATATTTGAACGGAAGGCAAGGACGTCTGTCCCCAAGACAGTCAATCCGTGAAGAAAATATTCGCTGAACGTTCACGGGACTGTTGATGGCTGTTGACCGTGTCCCGTTGGATGGATGAACCTGGAACCCTTTGGGGACTTGAATTATTCAGGTGCCCAGGATGCAGACCCTGTGCTGAGAGGTGACAGGCTAATCCAGGCAGATGGTGCTGTGGTTTACAGCCGCCAATAAAGAAACCAATTACAGTTCCAAATGGTGTCAACCCAGGTCGATCTAATTTGGTCCCTGTTAACCATGCGCCCTGGGAACACCAACCTCGTTCCCAGGGCGCATGAAATGATGCCGAGAAATGTGAAATGGGCCCCCGGCCTCTGCATAACCAGCAAGCTGCCAACACACACACACACACACACACACACATGCCCATGGGCATGACTTAAAATTGGGGCATTGGCACCTAAAACGAGAGATCAAGTCATTAATGCATAAGTTGCGCTACCTCCATTGTACCGTGGTAGATGCCTAAAAATGACAAAAAAAATCTAACTACTGTGTGTCCAATGAATGCGATTACCTGGAGCAACGGAAGCTCTTCGACTTCTGGTTCTGAGTCTAGTGGCAAACACAGAAAAATGAGAATATCAATGAAGTGACCGAACAGCACAGCCACGGTGCGCCCGTGAATGGCAAACATGGTCAATGGAAAGCAGTGAAATGGATTTTAATTATAAGTCTAAGGTCATGGAGGTGGCTGTTCTTATTGCACCAACGTGACCTTTGAGGTTTTGAGCAAATAGAGAAAACGGAAAACCAATTAAGGGCACAAATGTGGAAAATGAAAAGGCAATTCTAGGATGGTGCTGTTGTCCTACACAGGGACTATCTTCAGTAGCCCCACAGGAAAAAAAAAAAAAGTCAATATCAATATTAGAATCATAGGCCAAGGTTGCAGGTTCGATCCCTGGTCAAGGCACATGCAAGAATCAATCAACGATGTATCCATCAGGGGGAAAACAAATCTCTCTCTCCTCTGTCTTATTAAAGAAAACCTGAATGGCACAATGTTGGCATCTGAATGTTGGCTGCAATAGTAAAATAACCTATGAAAAGACCATGAGACACATTTCATATTCAAGATAAACATTGAAGACTTTGCTGATGTAAGTAGACTTGGGATGGCTTTCCAGTTGATGCATTTCTTCTTTAAAATAATCTTTTGAATATAAGACAATTCTGGGAAGCAGCCGTGTGTGCTGGAGCAATCTTAGGAGACCCACTAAGTGCTGGGCATGGATTCCAGGCCCATGGGGTGAACTTGAGCCCACGTTAGGCCAGATGCCAGGACTGTCTGTCTGTCCTTCCAGCGCACAGCAAAGTGAATTCTGACAACACTCCGCTATCCATATTTCCTCATTTTATTTTGTGGGGAGAAATCCCATTTTTATCTATTCATTCTCGAATTGGAGCTATTCCTTGGGTATTACCGTGCCTTAACTTTTCATGATAAAATTTTGGAATAGCTTGTCAGTTTGTCCAAGAATGATGAATGCTTCCTTTGAGATAATACTGACGTTGGTTTAAGAAGAACTGTCACTTTTAACAGTATTGAGTTTCCTTATCTGCTGATATGCATGCTTTCCCGCTGATTTCTATTTTCTGTAATTTCTAAAAAAATGTCCTGCACTTCCTCCCCAGAGATGTTGTGCACCTTAGGAATAAGATGACTGAATTAAGGAAATACATCAAGCATTAAATGTGCGGACAAGACCTCATGTTACGCTTTCTACCCATTTTTTTAAATAAAAAAAAAAGCCCTAAATTTCCTCTTCCTGACCCTCACCACCTCTTGTCATTTTGTTGGTGTTTCCATCTATTTTTTACCACTTTTCCCTTTAGCTATATATGTGAAAGGAATATTATTGCATTTCAAATAGAATATAAAATACATCACCCGAATGTAAAATACATCACCCTATGTATGCACTTTTTTGTTTCTTAATTAATTTATTCTTGTTGGATTACCTGGGTCCCATTTCCCCCCTCATTGCTCTCCCCTGCCACACCCACCCCACATCCTCTCCCTCAGTCAATTCTACATGGTGCCATGCCCAGGGGTCAGTTATATTGGTTCTTTGACTCAACTGCTCCCCTTCTTTACCTCTTTCTCCCCCTCCCATCTCCCCTCTGCACACTGAGAGCCTGTTCCTTGTTTCCATGTGCCTGGTTCTGTTTTGCCTGTTTGTTTGTTTTGTTCACTCGTGTCCTGTAACGGGTGAGATCATATGGTATTTGTCCTCCGCTGACTGGCTTATTTCACTAAGCCTAATACTCTCCAGGTCCACCCATGTTGTCACCGAACGTAGGCATTCCTTCTTTCTTTCTGCTTCGTAGGGTTCCATTGTGTCAATGTACCCCGGTTTTTGGATCCATTACACTGTTTCCAGCATTTGTTTTACCTACTTCCATTGTAAACGCAACTCTAGGCCCCTGTCACTTATTCTCACCAGCACGTACAGACCTAGATGGCCCCATGAATGCTGTGCATTAGAGACGTGGGTCACCTGTTCACTGTTTAGCCAGGGTGGCACCCCTGGGGGTCCTAGGAAGAGGGCAGGCATCCCGGGAAGGGAACTTTATGCTGGGATCCACCACGCACAGACCACAGTTGCAACCACAATTCCCTCTGGTGGGAGATGAATCGGGCCATTCTCTGCAAGGCCTTCCTGGTGTCCCCACCACGTGAAACAGGAGAAACGGCCCAACATTTCCATTTCATTCAAGACTTCATCCTCCTTACCCACCTGGCCAATACTGCACTTAATCCAACTCCTCTCGAAGCCCCTGAAGGTGGGGGGAGCTACATTTCATTTCTATGGCGATAAATTGTGTAGCACTTTTCTCACGAAATGCCTGCACCCTGCACTGCGTGTTCAGTGCCCCCTTCCAGAGAAACGGTAGTTTTGCACAAATACGGTGCCTAGTCTGGCTGTCTTCTCGTCATGGTGACAGAGGATGATCAACAGCGTTTGCTTTCTTATCGTGGTGTGCCCATGAGTTATCAACGTTTTTCTCCACGGATGCCTTTCTATTGTACAATTTGCTCCTAGGGAAACAGAAAAATCAAATATTTGTTCGCAATGGTTTTGTTTTGTTTTGTTTTGTTTTGTTTTTCCCTGATGTACCTCCTCAGGGAAGAGAAACTTAAAAATAAAGAAATGCGACTATATCAAACTAAAATGTGTTTCTATAGAAAAGGAAACCTTCAACAAGACAAAAAGACCGCCAACCACTTAATGGGAAAAAAAATATTGGTGAATCGTATGTGCAAAAAGAGGTTAACATGCAAATATATATGTAAACATTTCCTACAAGTCAAGATGATAAAAAAAAAAAAAAACATTTAAAAATGATCAGAGGCCTTGAAAAGACACTTGTTCAAACAGGACATACAGCTTGTCCATAGACACACGCAGATTCTCAATATCACGAATCATCGGAGAAGTGAAAATTCAAACCGCAGTGAGATACCACCTCACACCTGTCAGAATGGCCATCATCAACCAATCAACAAACAGGTGCTGGTGAGGATGTGGAGAAAAGGGAACCTCTATGTCCTGTTATTGGGATTATAAATCAGTGTACCCACTACGGGAGGCAGTATGGAAATCCCGCCCCCCCCAAAAAAAAAAAAACAAAACACAGAGCCACTCCACCTATGGACAGTAACCAACAGGAAGTACAAACACTAATTTTGGAAAAGCTACGTGCACTGCCACGTTCACTGACGTGTTATTTCCAAAGCCAGATAGGGAAACAGACCAAGTGCCCATCAACAGGTAAGTGAACAAAGAAGATGTGGTATTGATATGCAGTGGAGTATTAGGCACAGACGTGAATTCATCAACCTTGCCCTTTGTAACAACACAGAGGAAACAGTAAGTGAAATCTGCTCAAGAAAGATACCTACCACATGATTTCACTCATAGGTGGAACCTAAAACACACGAAAATGAAAAACCAACCCAACCCAAGAGAAACGGGCTCATTGATACCACCAACGGACATAACATTACCAAGTGGAGAGGGGTTGGGTGCTGGGTGAAAAGGGGGAGGAGAATGAGTGAAAACCTTTCAGTTACGGAACAAACACGTGATGGAGCCACAGAACATCTGAGAGACTTTTGGTGGACACGGATGGTCAAGAGACTTACTGTGCTAATCACAGACTAAGAGACCCAAACGTCCAGTGACAACATGGCTGCACCTGATACTACTTTAATATTGAATGTCAATGGCAGTGCAACAACCAATAAAAATTTTAAGACACACAGATCACGAACAAAGAGCAACCCCCAGGATTGTCCCTGCTGGGTCTCTCATTGGTGATATTTCAAATGTAGATGGGTTCTGACCAGGTTCTCCAGTTAGAGGGAGTGATGTCCATGCATCAGAAGGTTGAGGGTTCAATTCCCAGTCACGGCACATACTTGGGACCTGGGTTGTAGCTTTGATCCCTGGTCAGGACGTGTATAAGAGGCAACCATTTCATGTTTCTCTCTCACATCTCTCTCTAAAATCATTAAAGATACCATAGGGTGCAGATTTTAAAAGAAAAAAAAAAGGAGAAAACAGCAATAATAATTGACCAGAAAGGAATCTTGCTACCCAGCCAGTAGGCAAGGACATGATAGCATTCATGGCATTTGACTTAAAAACTTCCACAGGAGTATTTATCTCGCTGCCCCCACCCCACCACCAAATCAGACATGGATAAAACTAGCAATTACAGGTAAACCCATAGTCATGTGTGGCATTCCTATGGAAAAGCCAGAGTAGATAGCAACCACCACGTTTTCCTCTGCGATCACAAACGGTTGGTATTCTCTGTTGGTTGATATGTTATTTATTATCTTTAGATTCTGTTGTTGATAGTTGTGTGTTTGTTGTCTTTTTATTTTATTATATTATTTATTTATTTAATCTTTGGGTTTATCTTTTTCCCTTTTTTTTTTTTTTTAAGATTTTATTATTTTCAGAGAGAGAGGAAGGAGAGGCAGAGAGGGAGAGAGACATCCGTGTATGGTTGCCTTTTACCTGCCTCCAGCTGGGGACCTGGCTGGAGACCTGGCTTGCAACCTGGTTATGTGTCCTGGCTGGGAATCAAACCAGCGACCTTTGGGTTCACAGACCGGTGCCTTATCCACTGCGCCACCAGCCAGGGCCCACATGTTTCCCTTTCAATAACAGTACTAACTATCCCATGATATGAATAAGTCCTTCACTCGGGCCACTGAAGAATAATTAGTTCCACAACACTCTAGCATCACCAGCCAGACATTTGTTGGAAGGAAACAGAAGCGACTGTGTTTTCAAACCTCACCTGAAAGGGCACATGGAAGGATTGCATTGAAATCCTTTCCCCCCCACTCCTCAGAATCCAAAAAAATAGAAAATAAAAATAAATAAAAACTAAAACCAACCCCAAACTGCAGGCTTGAACCTAGAACGGAGTCATCGCGGGCTGGGGGTGTCGGGTCGGGGGACGGGGTGCCACTGTAGTCACGAACCACAGACATTTGGGAACATACTTGTGAAGTCTTATTTCTAGTGATCAGACGAGAGACTTGGGGTGTTTGCATTGCGTTGCTGTGAACACCCCACTCATCGTTTCATGGCACCCGGTGGGAAATTCTACGCCTTCCCCAGAACACCAGGGACTCAAGAATCGTGATGGAGGCTCTGCACGCGTTGGGGACAGATATTTGGTTGTAGAGCCTGAAGAAAGCGCAGTTGGCTCTCTCAAGTTCCCCTGAATTCCGGGTGGAAAATAAACGCCTTCGTTCTCATCCTGGGGGAGGAGGGGGACCTTCTTTGGAAACCGGGCCATGTCCCCAGAGCCCCTGGGGAAATTCAGGAACCATGTCCATGGCTGGGAAAGCCAGCGCTCCGGATCAGAACCAGAGGGTGGGTACAGGCTTCAATAATCTGGAACGGGATTTGCAGGGTTTTAAAAATGTTGAGAGCTAAATAAGTGGCTTTCCTCTGATTTGTGCTTCTTGTTGAGGGGTTGTGAAAAATAATCAACGGCTTAGCAAATGCTGCCTCTTATTCGGGTAGGAACAATGTTCATTTTCATTTTTGATCTAAAACCATCCTGAAGAAGGTGCCTTGGCTGGACACAGAGGTATGTGCATGTATAAATATAAAACTAGACTATGTAGCTTTTGTGGGCCCACATATCTATAGATGCATGTCTTATAATACGATCATGGAATGCATCATGTTTCATAATATATATTCTATATCATACATGTCCCACGGAAATATATGATACATACGGTTCTAAGATGGATGCCCTGGTATGTTCTAGCCTTCATATAAAATATAACACATACAGAATACGTAAGCTATTTGTACATATAAACAATACATACCTATTCATGAAGCTATGAAAGTTACTGACCATCTTGATTCTGTGTGTGGTGGATCGTGGTCCTATTATGGTTGGTTGCTTAGTTTTCATTTATTCATTTATTTATTTAAGTTCTGTTGTTGATAGTTGTGAGTTTGTTGTCATTTTAACGTTCACAGTTTTGAGTCTCTTTTTCTTGAAAAAAAAAAAAGTCCCTTTAACATTTCCTACAGTAACGGCTTGGTGACGGTGAACTCCTTTAGCGTGACCTTGTCTGGGAAGCGCTTTACCTGCCCTTCCATTCTGAATGATAGTTTTGCTGGATAGAGTTGTCTTGGTTGTAAAGCCTTGCTTTTCATCACTTTGAACACTTCTCACCAGTCCCTTCTTGCCTGCAAAGTTTCTTTTGAGAAACCAGCTGACTGTTTTATAGGAACCCCTTGGGAAGGAGCTCTCTTCTTCTGCTGCTTTGAAGATTCTCTATCTTTCACGTTTGGCATTTTAATCATGATGTGCCTCAGTGTGGTCCTCTTTGGGTCTAGTTTTCAAGTTCCTGGAGTTCCATTTCCCATGTTTTCCTTAACAGATCAAGATTCCTGAGCCTCGAGGGCCATGTTGGAAGAATGACCTTTTCTCCATGAAATTGCTTCGGGAAGTCGGTCAAAGATCCGCTAAAGTGTGGGTGGCATGGGCCTGTTTCTTCCTTCCCAGTTGTGGCCCATCTGCTGGGCCCCTGCTCCAGCACCACTCTGTCTTTATTTTACAGGACTTTGGCAAGATTTTGTAGAAAAGAGCTTGATGCTTCTTGCTTCAACGGTTTTAGCGATGGGACAGGCTTTCCCTTGTCATAGGCATTTCAGGAGAGGCTTAAGAAAGCTTGCTGGGAGTTGGATAAGAATGCTGCCTCCAAAGCCTACAAGTCAATTTTGTGGGACTTTGATCAGCATCTTCGGGGTACAGCAGAGGAGGGCACACATCAACACGGTAACATGCATGTTGCTGTCTTGTCCCAGGTTCTCTGCCTTCTGTTTTCTACCCTCCTGACTTCTCCTCTGCTAGTCTTTTGCATAATTTCTAGGGTTTATATTTATATTTCTAGGGAAGGGGGGGAGAGTGGGGAGACCAGGCAAGCGTGTCTGAAGAGAAACGACCTGCCCTTTTTCGTAGACACACAGCACCGTAGAATGAAAGAAAAGATTGCAGTTCTCTCGGCCCGACCGGGGCTAAAAATAAACTCTAATCCATGCGGGGAGAAGGGAACACGTTCCATGAAAACAAATAGGCTGTGGTTGACTTGACTTTCAACACCCACTTAGTAAATCAAATATTGGACTTCCAGGTGGCGGTGCACAGGTAAATATGTGGCCAGCTCCTCTCGGGGAAAAAGAAGAGACCGAATGATAACACTTCTTGTTAGTCGAGGTAAATAACCCCTTTGCTGCCCGTGGAAACCTGGGTGACTCCAGGCAAGGTTCGTGAAAAGGTTCATAATCAGCCTTTGAAAATAAACCCAGGTCCATACGGGAAGGGTGGCCCCCACAATGCGACCGGTCAGTCCCAGAAACTCAGGTCAGCTTGTGACGAGTGACATTTTTGCAGGGGACCTAACTGATGCCCCTTGGTAATAATGCTTGGGGCTTTTCAGAGGGGCAGGGTAGTTTCTGATTCTCCTGATCATCAAAACATGACTATGAAATAGATTCAATAATGATTGCAGCCTGAGTTGAAATATCCCAATTCTGGTGAAGATAGAAAGGGTATCATAAGACCACGCTGTTAAAAACATAAAGGGGTCTGGGGTCCAATCGTGGATGGAGCACCAGCCTGCGAATGAAGAGTCACCGGTTCGATCCCCAGTCAGGGCACATGCCTGGGTTGCAGGCCAGGTCCCCAGTTGGAACACGTGAGAAGCAACCACACATGGATGTTAAGAAAGAAAGGGTGGGTATGGAAGTTACGGATGATGGTGGCTCTTCTGATGCATTCAGTGGGCTCAGTACAACATCTCTTTGTAGGTAAAAAGCTGGGGTGAAGGAAGCCACTGGTCAAGTTCTGCTGCCTCTGTGTGGCCACCAAAAATACCCAGTGACGTTCTTGTGCTTACAGAGAACTCCCATCCCAGACCACAGCGTGTGCACATATTCTTGGTAGCAGAAGAAACTAAGAGAGCATTGACCGTATTTCACTCAACCTACTCTGTTGCCTGTCCCTTCGGAAAACAAACACTGTTTTGTTTTGTCCAAACGGAGCTATTTAGAGTTTAGATTTGAGGGCTGAATGTGGCGGATTAAGAAAATGACACTCAGAGGTCACCTCAAAATCAGTGGGCCCGAGGGGTGGGAGTGCGTTATTTTTAATTCTACGAGCCATCAGGGAAGCATGTTCGTGAACGTAAAATCCACCCTGATGTCTTGTTTGTCTGTTGGTAACTCAGGCACAGGGATGTGCAAGAATCACTGTTCAGTGGCGTCACGAATCTATGTCTGGTTCTCATTGACCCACCCACCCATCTACAATCCATCCATCCACCTGTTTATCTGTGTACTATGCACCCCGCACCCCACCCCCATCCATCCATGCATTGATTCCCTCCTTCATTTTCAATCATGCAATGATTATCTACAGACTCCAAAGCCAAAACGACAATGAGAAGCGTACCAATAACTCTGATGAATCCCCCAGGCTCTTCCTCTCACCCACCTGTCCACCTCTCTAATATAAATAACACCTTGTTAGAGTATGTATTTATTTGTAGGTTCAACTTTATAAAACCATGCTCTGTAAACCATGACTGGTGCTGTTTGGTATGCGTACGCAGACCATTGAAAAACAACTGTCACACAACAACAATACATTTAAAAAGCAAAACAATGTGGTCTCATGAATAAGAGAGGCTTCTGGGGCTTTTTAAAGATTATATCGTTGGTCATTTAAAATTTTTTACATACCGCTTTTAGAGAGAAAGGGAGGGAGAGGAACATTAGTGTGTTGGTCCGCTCAATGATGCATTCGTTGGTTGCTTCTTACACGTGTCCTGACCGGGAATAGAACCTGCAACCTCCAACCAACTGACCTACTCACCCCAGGACCCTATGTATATATTCAGATTTGAAGGTGCATTCATGTCCCTCTGTGTAGCTCCAGTTTATCCACTTTCCTGCTGTGTAATAGTTGGTTGCCATTTCCGTGTCCCTGTTATAAGGGCGTTACCAGGAACTTGGCTCTATTTTATCACACGCCAAAAGGCAAGGAATCCTCAGCCTGTGTGTGGCACCGTTTTGGCTGAATATTTAGAGGCTGTCTGACCGGTTCTCCTTCTCTGCTCGGTAAATATTCTGTCTGCCTCACACGGTGACATGGTCGCTGTTGAGCAGCAGTGGTTCACAGGAAAGACAATAAACCAGTCCAATAAAACCGTTTTAACTAAACTCCCTATAGCTTGCGAGGTTCCGGTCACCCCAGACAACATGTCATTAGCAGACACCAAACAAGTTGCTAACAGCAGGGACCCAGGATGGATGGTTCTTCATTTCCTGTTGGGGTTTTGGGGAAAAAGTCCACACAGACCACATGCTGGGGTCACGTCTGCTGCGGGTGCAGCAACTGCCCAACCCTCTTTATTTCTCTCACACTCAAGGAAAGGATTCATCGGTGGAGTTTGCTTCTGAGGCTCGCTGAGGATCAATCATCATCACCTTAGCAATGGAATGTCGCTGCGGAAATGATTTTCTGGTTGCCTTTCGGGAGAAAGAAAAACGCGGCAAGTTGGGGAAGGTTCAGAACACCGCTTTCTGAATGTAATATATTTTCTTCTAAAGGAGAATGCGGTCTCAATTGATCCACTGTAGTCCATTTGGGGATACAAGGACTCTTCCATGTATCAATTCTTTCCTGGTAAAGGAACTTCTGTTTTTTTCCGCCTAGGCTTGCTGTGGGCACCTTCCCAGGGAAAATAAAATTTTACAAACTGCTTAGTGACAGCAAAGCAAACAATGTGTGATAATGACACACAGGGATGTCACCTTATTTCTTCAAGCTTAGTGGACAGAGAATCCCTTTGCAAACTTAGGAAGTTTAGTAGCAGGTGGCAGAGGACATCCAAGGTGCAGACAGCACCCCACAAAGCAGGTGAGAGTTGGGGGTCTCCCGGCCCTGTTACCTGACAGCACAGGTGCTCTACCTCATGGATACAAAACCCAGACAAGACTGGCTAGTTTTCATTAACTTTTGAGAAAAAAGCGCCAGTGGCAAGGGTAGAAATGGACATATTTTTCACGAGTTCAGGAAATGCTGTTTGAAAAACATGTCGAAAGCCTACGTGTGGAACCAAAGTGTTACGTCCACCCGGGGATAGGTCATCATTTTGGAAAACAGAGAAGTGAAGATATGTTTCTTCCTTTAGTAGTATTTCTCGGTCTCCTTAATTAGCAACAATTAGCGTTGTGTTTAGTCACTAAGAGCTGGACGATATTTATCTGAATTTTAATTTTTATCGGGTCTACTAACTGGGGTTTTACCGCAGTTGGAGTCCAATTCTTGCTGTGCATAGAGTCTTTAGGTGAAGAAAAGAGTCAATTCTAGGCTCACGACTCTGTGATTTTAAATTCCGAGCGCATTTAAAAAGTGTGTATACAGAGAAGGCATCTCTACCAGGAACTCAGTCAAAATCCATCTTGAGATGCTGCTCAATAAAATATAATGAGGCAGAAAATGGGAATGAAAAATGCTGAGTGGATACTAAAATATTAATGGGAACAGTCCTATTAGATGGAGTTGCTTCAGTAAAAATGGGGGGAAGCAAAGTGGAATCTAATTAGCTGTTCCTTAAATATTTAGTTAGCTTGGCACCCTCTTCTTGTTTGCACATGGTCGCAGTGTGTGCTTCTCAGAGCACACGCGCTGTTACACTGTGTGCTGGGGAAGAAATGACGCTGGACATTCAAAAACAAGGGGAACTGAGGAATTAGTTCAACATGAAGACCTCCTTGTGCACAATTCTTGTTTTCCATCAACAGAATACCAGCAGCCGGGTCTCCCGTGAATCCTGACACTGGGTTCCCATGTGGAGGTGCCCAGATATAGCTGCCATCGTGGAAGAACCTGAGACTAAAAGGCAGGCACGTGAAATGCCATGGCCCAGCCCTGGTGGGTGTGGCTTGGTGGATTGGTGCCATTCTGAGAACAGAAAGGTCGCCGGTTCGATTCCCGCTCAGCGTGCATGCCTGGGTTGCAGGCCAGGTCCCTACATGGGAACCTGCATCACACATGTTCCTCTCCCGCTCTTCCTCCTTCCCTTCTCTAAAAATAAACAAAATAGTTTTTAAAGGCCACAATCCAGTTATTGACAGTTTCAGAGGCCATGGAAGTGAAGAACTATCTGAAAGAACAATCAAACCAAGCATAATGTGCATCCATCGTGTGATGCATGAAAATTGGATCAGGAAAGCAAATAAAGGAGGAAAAAGTTACAATGCTTTGCCCGAAATATTTTTAAACCTCTACTGCTCTGTGTGGAACCATGATCAAGTCATGACCCTTTGGTGAAAAAAATAACGATTCACTTTGATTTCCCTAGAATTGGAACAAGAATGAATTTGGCTCAACTTTGACACTTATGCCAATCGGAATTGGTGTCCATGGAATAGATATGTGTATTTAAAATTTGAATACTTGCATAAAAGTAACGTGCTGTGTTTAGCCAACATGGTATGCATGTTCTTCACATTTGACATGTAATTCAAGAGGTTCTATTTCAATTGATTCTGTTTCTCTCCTATTCTTTTAGTCTGTGTAACAACCCTAACGTGTATTCTCTTTATAGTCACAGTGTTATTAAGGCATAACTGATGCATGAGAAGTAAATGCGTACACATTTAACACCTATAGTTCAATGAGTTTGGAAGTACACCTGGTTACCAACATCACATCAAAAGTAATGCACATGTGCAACATCCCCCAACATTTCACCACCACCACCACCATCACCATCATCATCACCATCATCATCATCATCATCACCATCATCGGCACCATAATCATCAGCACCATCAACATCAGAATCACCATCATTACTACTCTTCAGTTCACAGTGCATTCTTACAATAATCTCTCCATACATTGATCATTAATTGAATTTTTCACCTATTAGGATGTCTTCCTCATCAAAGTTACAACACATTTGTCCTTTTGCTCTCCTTCGGCCTCTCTCCAATACTGTACACAACCCGGAGGTGTCAGATCAGCCCCTCACAACAGAGAAACCTGGCCCAAAATGTCAACAGGGCTTCAGAAATGCTTCGTGAGAGCCATGTGTATGACCAAGGACACTAATTCCGTGAGAACCACCTAAAAAAGGAGCTTGACACCAGAATAAGAACGGATCATTTAAGAATATTAAAGAGCATTGATGGAGGAACATTGCTCCCTTGACATAAAAATGGAATGTTAAAAAGAGAAAATGATGAAAGATTTTACTTTACTTCCTCTAGTTCTTAAAACCTTCTAATCATGAGAAACTGAACTCAACAAAGATCAATATTCCTGCCTTAGAAAGAGAAGAGTGAACACATTCATTACTGCGAAAGAAACTTTATAACACAGAGAAATGATCCACAATCGGGCACGTCACTGCTTTCCTTATCATAGGTAGACACACTTTGGGGTAATGTTTACACCTTCTGCTACAAGGAATCCAACCCCATAAGAGCAAGCCATTCATCACCCCAAAGGACCTGTCCAATCCCATATCGATACACTTGCTCAGATGTCTTTTAATTATTCCCCGACAATGGCAGAGTTGTGTCCTGCAAACAAATGCCTTCAAGAAGCCCGTCACGTTTGTAACCATGTCAAACAGATGTCCCTTCTAAATGGATGTGTAGCCTTTGTTGGTGCTTCCACCGTTCACAGCACCAGCAGGTGCTATTTATTTTTACTTGACGACACAGGCTACTTAGTTCCAACGCAAAACGAGATCTCAGAACAAACTGACACTGACTGACGTCTTGGGGAAAATTAACGCACTACGTGCGTAAGATTTAGCAATGTTGACCTCACCAAAGGCTACACGCTGTGCTCGGTGACCTGCGTCAACACGTGACACATCATCAGGGGGTGAGGACACGGTACTGAAACTCACACTCCCTGGATTATTATCATCACTGACATGAACCTTCTAGCTGCATTAAGCATCCCAGAGGGTTGGGAAATCTTTCTTTCGCTGCAGGATTAATATGAATTATTAAATATGTCGATGGCAGGGGATATTTACATTCCTTCTCCTGATTATGAAGGATCTCATCAATTATGGAATAAGTCTCAGGGAGCAGGGGGAGTGTCTAAACTAGCTTATGGCTCCAGTAGAGTGATATTGATTGCGTGTCAAGATGGTAAGCGGTGGGTTGCTATCAACTCGAATTGCACACAGGACTCCGGATAAGCTGAGGCTATTTTTCATGCAGGTGTGGAAATCTAAAGTAAAACCAGTGCAAGGGAGAGAAAGAAATGGTAGAAGCTATTGACTTCTGAGTTAAAAAGTACAAGGGTGAGGCCAGGGAGCTACACAAGAGTCTTTGAAACTCATGAATGGTCAAGTTCTTCCATCGGGAGTGACTAGAGACAGGCATTGAATGAGGTCAAGGGTCATTTGGGTTCTTGATGAAGAAGCGCACCTATATCAATCACGCCAGAATCGAGATAGGTTTGGAGAAGAACGCAACGGGCCGTGTTCCTTTTTCCACTGGAAAGTGGGGAGGTGCTCAGGGCAAAATAATCTCTGTCCCAGCAAACTCCTGACTTTGCCTTTGATACCTGATCTCCCCAGATGCCACTGGATCAATAAAAGGCAGCAGCACCTCCATGATGGTTTTATCTGGTGCTGAATCCACAGGATGTGGGACATGACCCAGCGCCGAATATTCAACACTCAATAAGCGATGGGTATTGGGGTGGGTTTGGTGCTAAATCCCCTGAGTTTCATGAATGTTCCTCTTTCCTTCATCACTCAATAAAGAAGGAACTCATCCTGGCAAGGTGGAAAGTTTTGAACGAGTTCTTGTATTGATTATCCCTAAAGAGGAAAACTGGTGATGCCAAAGATGGGAAACAGAGGATGCAGTTTACACGCTCTGATTGAAGTTCACGTTGAAAACGATTTTCCACGCTTTTCCCTTGGGCTCTGTCATTGCTTTCAGGAGCGGCTTTAAAAATAGTCAGGTAGACACGTCGGGCATAGAGACCCCACAGGACACAAATGCAGACTCTATTTTTCTGCCTGCACCCCACCTGCGTCCTATTTCCTGTCTTTAGCCTCGGCGTTCTTGGCCACCATCCTCACGCTTGCTGCGTGGTTCATGGTGCAGCATCGTTCAGACTTTCCTCCTGTGAACCCCATGGAACCTGGGTGACGTGGGCAATGTTCTGTCGACTATGACAGTTCTCAACGGCGTCTGGGAGGTAGGCATTTGCTCAGCAATTCGAAGCAAGAAGGATGGAGATCCAGCTACTTACAGACCCCAAACCACAGCATGGTGGCCCCCTGTGTGGACCATCTCGGTGCACGGCTATTCCGTTCACAAGGTGAAGCAGTGGAGTGAATGGTTTTTCTGCCTGGTGCCTCCATTGCTCCTATTTCCTTCCATCTTCCCAGACAAAACTCTCCTCGCTATCGCTGTTGGGACCCCACACCTTTCTCAGGGAACCCTTGTGGCTCTTTCGGAAGCCATTCTGCATTCCACCTCATTTCCCAGCAGGTTACTGACGATGGGCACATGTGCTGGGGAAGGACCTGCCGCTGCTTTAACCCTCGCTGAGCCTGGTTTCATTTTCTGTTTCTTTTTCTTCCTTTTGGAAAGATCTGTTCATAGCAAGTCATCCATCACAGGGTGTCCTCAGACCATCTCTTCAGATGAGAGCCTTCCAGAAATGGCGTGAAGGAGTATGGTACTATATTCATCTATTGGGGTCAAGTTCCTTCCACGTGTCTTATTTTGCTTTTTATTTAAGCCAGTGGTTATTGAAACAGGGAACAAACTGGAGACGTTTGAGAATCCCAAGTTCCATGATTCTAGTTCCCTTTCTCTAGGACGGAACACCTTGTATGTGCCAAGGATCACCAAGTGAGCCTGCTAGCTCAATCTACCAAATAGCAAAACTTAATATGGATAACAGAAAATGAAAATTTAGTGTTTGGAAGTCACAGAGCATAGCGACAAAAAGTAAACTGAAAATGGGGAAGAAAAAAAAAAGAAACAAACAAACAAACGCTCATTATCCTCAAGCTTCTACGGTTTCTCCAGGCTAAGGAAAAATAAAATGAGTGATGAAGAATCTCAAAGCTCTCCTTCACCTACTAAAATAATTCTGTTAAAATGCAGAAGATGTTTTCAGCCAGGTTCCAGGATTCTAATTAGTGTCGAATGCTTATCAACAAACTCAATATTAGCTCCCTTAGAGACTTGCTAATATAGAAAAGATCATTACTTCAAATAAAATGCACGAGGAATCAAGGTAGAATTTACTATAAGTTAGTCTAAAAAGGAACACGTCCCTACAAAGAAGCTTTAAAACAAAACAAACTACCATTTTCCTGTATTTACCCAGTGAAATGGCTTCCCTGAAAAGTGAGAGTCTATTTCAACCATGCAAAACATTATTTATAATCCTATGTAAATTGGATCGAGTCTCCAGGCTTAAATATTTATGTGATGGGAGATATTTGAAAGTAGTGAAGGAAAGGAACAGTTGTTCGAATAGAATGGTCTTTCCTCTTGTGAAAAACCTGAGTTTTGCCCACTAAACATCAGGAAAAAAGAAAGAAAAGAATCCTTGCGTCAACTCTAAGTGACCCAACAATTTTGAAAAGGTAAGTGATGGTAAGTGGCACTACTTTTATGGGGTTTAAGATAACTTGATCCTAAAGTGTCTTTGCGTATTAGCCACATTTGACTGGGTTTTCAGAAAAAGAGATCCAGCTGGAAATTGATCTATCAACAGCCTTCTTCTTCTTTGTCTTCTTCGTCTTCTTCTTCTTTTTCTTCCTCTCCTTCTTCTCCATTACCCACCCATCCATCATCCATCCATCCATCCTTCCATCCATCCACCCATCCATCCACCCACCCATCCGTCATACGGTTGACTCTTGTGATTGTGGAGTCTGGGAAGGTTCCACATCTGCAGTTGATAACCCACAGATGCAGCAGATTCGCTGGCATATTTCCAGTCCCTGTTCAAGCTCCAAGGCAGGAGAGGACTGGTCTTCCCAGAGACAGGAAGAGAGCGAGAACTCACTCTCCCTCCCTGGTCTTTTCGTTTCATCCTGGTGCTTAACAGGTTGGGTCGTGCCCCTCCACATTAAGGAAGGCCACTTCCTGTACCCGGTCCACAGAGTTAAAAACGAATACCTCCCAGAAATGCCCTCCCAGCATGATGTTTAAACAAATACCTGACTACTACACGGCCCTGTCAAATGGACACCCGAAGCCAAGCATGACGCACCTAAGTGAAGAAAGTGTTCCTTGTCTATTCTCATCACACTCAATGCCTAACATCTCCAAGCGCAGGGGATTGTGGGAGTTTGGACCCGTCCTGCAAAGCAAAGGTTTCCTTATCCCATGACCCCAAGATGGGGGATGGAGCCAGGAGGTGACCATTTCTTAGTAACCGTACCAACGCTACATGGTTTGACCTGAGACCACTGGCCATAAAGCTTAGTGGTAGGTGAACTTGGTCTTCTCCCTTGGTAAAAACTTTAAAAAATATTGATACCATCCCAACTCGTGTTTTTGAGCCACAAATGTGCCAAAGCCCTGGTTCGGGGCAAATTCGGAAAGAATTCGTTATTTCCAAGAGTTGGCCTTCACGTTCCTAGTCACCACGTTTGGTGCATATCAAACATATCTAGCAAAAGGGTTTTCAAGGGTGAAGTTGAAAAATCAATGGGCTTTTTTGACAGTAATCCCCGAGAACTAGTGAAAATGTGTTAGAACATTAAATAAGAACATGTACTTACATTTTAACAACTAGCACTTAGTCTGCTACAGCTTTAATATGCATAGTAGTCTAACAAACCCTCATGAATATATGTAAATTGAACAATGAACAGCTTACAAAAAAATATGAGGTGGACAAAATATCAAAAATGCATAACACCAAGTTGTCGTCCTACCCCATCATCCTTCATGTTTAGATGATCTTTTTTTTTTTTTTTTTTTAAAGATTTTATTTCATTATTTTTTAGAAAGAGGGGAAGGGATAGAGGCAGAGAGGGAGAGAGACATCAATGTATGGTTGCGTTTCACCTGCCTCCAGCCACAGACCTGACTGGAGACCTGGTTTGCAACCTGATTATGTACCCTGGCTGGGGAATCGAACCTGCGACCTTTGGGTTCGCAGGCTGGCGTAGATGATCTTTTTGGTGCTTAATCCCACTCTCTTGTCAGAGCAGAAATAAAGGTGTGTTTCCAAGGACGTCATTTTACATCTGCGTTTCCTGTCAGGAACGTCTAAAACAAACTCAGCAGCAATGAACACTTAAAATGGCCACATTGATACTTCTTTTGGAAATTGTAAAGGAGTCTCTTTGCCCGAATATTTTAAAAAATATTGTCTTCATTGTTTTCAGAGAGAAGGGCACAGAGGGAGGAAGAAAGGGAGAGAGACATCCAGGTAGGGTTGCCTTTCACCTGCCTCCAGCTGGGGACCTGGCTGGAGACCTGGCTTGCAAACTGGTTATGTGCCCTGGCTGGGAATCGAGCCAGCAACCTTTGGGTTTGCAGGCTGGTGCCTATTCACTGGGCTACACCAGCCAGGGCCTGATTTTTTTTTTTTTTTTTAATGTAAAAGCAACAATAGAATCATTTCATACAGAAATTTCCTTTGCAAAAGATAAACATTTTATTTATTTTTCGAGAGAGGGGAAAGGAGGGAGATAAAGAGGGAGAGAAACATCCATGTGTGGTTGCCTCTTGTGCACCCCCAACTGGGGACCTGGCCTGCAGCCCAGGCACGTGCCCTGACTGGGGATCGAACCGGCAACCCTTTGGTTTATAGAGCAGGCACTCAATCCACTGAGCCATGCCAGCTAGGGCGGAGATGGATTTTCTTAATGAACCTTCTTTAAAACCAATAAGAGGGAAGAAGCTAATTATGATAAGAGTATCTATTACTCACCTATTAACTTAATGTATCACTAGGAACCCCCCAAACTTCCTTGAACGGCTTTGATGAACCATAATTATGTGATCACTTCCAAGAGCTAGTGAGAGTATTCTGTAATTTGCATCAGGGATAAATGTCAAAGTACATTTTATACTCTATCTTGAAATGCAAGTGTGCTGACAAGATAAACATATATATTTAGTATGATACCACTCTCTCTGATCATTTCTACCTTGAGAAAATAGTAGATGGTGGTTAGAAGTTATATATTATACTGATTTAAAAATAAGGACAGAGAGGTTGAAGTAAAAGGGTCAGGGAAAATACCATCCAGTCCGTAAGAACCACTTGCTATCAAGTAGGAAATAAAAATGACCCCACATTTGTCTGTATCAAATTATATAGCTTCCACATGCATGCCTATCTATTACGTTTTCAAGCTAAGAACTAGCCTGCAGGTACTTTATTTTAAAGTACCTGCATTCTGGACTTACTCTCAACATTATAGACATAGCTTTTGAACTTGAGGCTCTTTTGTAGAAGTTATATGTTTCATCAGAATCGTCTTAATTTTGGAAGACCCATGATTTACAAGACACAGCATAATTCAGGAGATGGTGAGCTATGGCTCCTGTCTTCAGACTGTGTTTTATGTTTGGTTCTTTTGTGGCAAACCTCAGAAGAGAGCAAAGTCACCTGATTTATGAAACAGGGGCTGTGTGGTCAAAAAATGGCATAGACTCATCAGCAAAATAAATTAAATGGTATAATTTTATAGAGATATTGACCGTGTCATTTAGATAGGACTTCCCTGGTAGCGATTTTGATCAAAGAGGTTTTCTGAGGCAGGAAAATGAATATGTAAACAGATGAGCTCTCGTTTAAGAAGAGATGAGCTTTGTGTATTTATCCTCAGTTGTTGGATCATTCAGTGTTGAGTTGACATTTTTGCTTTCCTGCTTGGCAAGTCATCACTAGTGGCTTCATTGCCAATTCTGACCTCATTTCACTTAATTATCTACCAGGTTTTCCTAAATCTTTTCCACCTCTGGCTTCTGCGAGTCATAATCTTCCAAAGCAAACCATGTCCAAAGGTAAAAATCACTGAACAAATCTTCATCCACGGAGTTTCAAGTTTTAGAATTGTTTATGTACCAGTGTATACATAAATGTATGTAGTTGTGGGTACATGTGCATGTATATGCATGGTTGCGTGTGTGCATGTGTCCTTATACACACATATGTATTTATACATGCACAATACAAATATGTCTATCCTGTGGATAGGTTTTGAACTCATGAAACTAGAATCATCCATCAATAAATGTTCACGACAACACAGTACATTCTGTCTGCATTGAGACTGCAAAGTTGGTTTAACCAAAAGAGAAAAAAAAAAAAAGACAACAATAACTGGAAAAAAGTGAGCACGCTTTACATCCATTTGGAGCTTCTAAGGTTCTCCCTGCATTGCGGAAGACGTGAACTTGTCATGTAATATTTTATATCGGAGCATTATATGTCTCAAGTGTGTGCACTGGTCATCTGACTCCAAAATGTATCCATCTCTTGTCAGCCAGACAGCTGGGAGGATTTGAGATAGCAGAGAATTTACAAACAGCCCTAAAATAAATTGTAGCTCTGGGAGGCAATGGGTGTTATCTAGACTTACATGATTATTTGGTAATGTCTTAATTTGTAATATTCAACTTCTGAATCGTTATATTGTACACCTGAAACTAATATGATGTTGGTTATATTTTATTTTTTAAAAGGCAATTCCGCAATAAAACATCCTCGAATGTGAATGAAGTGCAAATGTATAGTAATGAAGATAATCATAATAATGTTTACATAATGATAGGGTTCTTTAGTTTATTTTTGGCAATTTCCTTTCTGTGAGGCAATAATATTGTGCCCTTTGGTACATGAATATGTTGGAACTTAAAATGTTGTCATACTGTTTAAACCCAGTGCTGCCTGATATTTGGATAAAGTTGTTAGATGGGGATTTATGGGTAAGCCCTTTTAAATGATATGAAAGATGTGTGCATGTTCAAAGGTTTATTTTCTTTCTGTCTTTTTTTTTTTTTGTAGAGATAATCTGGGGATTTTTTTCTCTCAGCGGTCCTTGACTCTGCCCTGCAAATATTAACATTTAGTCATTCATGACATCCTATAAATTCTACTTCACAAGCAAGGGTCTAACAGAAGGAAGTATTGAATGGGATTCCCGGTAAAGCTGTTTAACCACTAAAACATCAAATTATAATGAGACTTTCAAGGCGCGTGGGAAGGCAACGTGCTGACCATCTTCAGCGACTCTGCAATGATGGACTCACCCAGTCAAAGTAATACATCATTTTTAAAAAGATTTTATTATTTTTAGAGAGAGGGGAAGGGAGAGAGGCAGAGAGGGAGAGAAACATCCATGTATGGTTGCCTTTCACCTGCCTCCAGCTACGGACCTGGCTGGAGACCTGGCTTGCAACCTGGTCATGTGCCCTGGCTGGGAATCCAACCAGCGACCTTTGGGTTTGCAGGCCGGGGCCTTATCCACTGAGCCACCAGCCAGGGCTAATACATCATTTTGATTTCCTCTTCCGTAAGAGGGCAGAAGCATTTGGCTTCATGTTTCATTCCATTTCTATGGTGACCATTCTTTGCAAGTCAGAGGGAAGTAGGAACTTCCCGAGGCCAGTCCAAGGACAGCTCTGAGCCGTAGGATGTTTTCCACACCTTCAATCAGTTCCTAGACTTCACATGAGCCTCCCAGGTAATTTTGGAAGCATGCATTTTGCATGTGCCAAGAGTTCCATGTTCTCCGTTCCTATGAGACTTGCAGGTGCTGGGGGGTCCCATCAAAGCCGGGTGTGTCGGGCGTTAATAGATGCAGAGAAACTGTAGGTCCCCCTCGCAGGGTGGCAGCGGCTACTGGCTTCTCGGCATTGTCACCAAGATGGTCAGGAGGACGGAGGCAACCTGCTACGTTGCGCTTGCAAAATCCGGCCCGTTTACAGCCAACTCTGTTTTCCATCGAAAACGGACCCGACTACTTTGTCAGAGAACTGGGAAACCACATGGCGGTCTTCGGATGGAGCTGCCCCGAACGGTCTCCTGTATTTCTCTATTTCCCCCTCATTTTTATGGGAAGGAAAGAGAAGGCAGACGTCAAGAAAGTCCTGCTGTGAGTGACTCAGGACGTCAGGCGGCGGGTTGCGTTTGCGCACCGCGATGGGGAGGGGGAGAGAAGCGAGAAGAAGCAGGTCCGGCGCCGATCGTTGCGCAGGTGGCGCGGCGGCGCAGGTGGGTTCTTCGCAGGTGAGAAGCGAGGAAGCAGGTGCGCATCCTGGGACAGGTGGGAGGTGCAGTGGAAGCTCAGGAGGGGTTTCCACAGCCCTGAGTCTCCAATACCAGTGTAAGGCGCTTGCAAGAGAATGTAACCTGGGCCAGGGCTGGTGTGGCACAGGCGAAGGGGCGCGGGCCTGCGAAACAAAGGGTCGCAGGTTCGATTCCTGGTCGGGGCAGGTGCCTGGGTTGTGGGCCGGGTCCCCGGTTGGGGGTGTGTGAGAGGAAACCGATTGATGTATAGCTCATACATCAATGTTCCACTCTTAAAAGAAGAAGGAGGAGGAGAAAGAGTGTATATCCTCTTACCTGATTTGCCTCTGTGTTTCTGGAGACAATTGGTTGGAAACCACTGTTCCCGGATGAGCACTGGGCTGTAGAAAGTGAATCTGAAAGGAATGTTGAGTCACAGGAGAACACATTTTGTTCTGAAATAAAACAGAAGCGTGGAATCATGTTGACCAAGGAATCAGGATGTGATGAAAAGTGCATTTTGGCAATATAAAATTAACTATAGTGTGTGGAAATAGTTGAGGTAAAAAAAAAAAAAAAAAAAAAAAGGAACAAAGTTCTTTTTGGTAGAACAGATGATAAATTCCAAATGTCTAAAGGTGAGTACATAGGAAAAGTAGAGGTACACTTGAAATACACCGTGAAGAAGTTTTTGAGTGGACTGTAACAACTTTTAATAAACATACACTTTTAAAATGTTATTCATGAATTCCTAGGAACACAAAGATAGCATTGATTTTATAATTACAGATATATTTAGTAGTTTTTAATTAAAGATGACTTTATGCAGAAGCACAAGTGTGAGGTGATTAGATTGATCATCTTAGGTTCTCCTTATCTAGAATGCAGGTGGAAAGAAGTCAGTATTAAAATAGACACAACGAATATTGAGGTGTGCATCTGCAAAGCGATAAGAGTCAGAAAGACTGATGACCAGAATCATAATTGTTTTCTTTTAACTATGCTGTTACAATGAACAGAAGCTTCCAAGAGAAAGCTGCATTTAAGCCAGTCCACCTGGAGTTGGATATATTAGCTAGATGGCGGAATAGGTGCATAAATACATACATACATGATAGAAAGACAGATAAATGATAGATAGAGGAGAGATTAAATAGACAGATGACACAGATAGGCTATCTGTGTCTATCTGTAGGTATAAGAGAGAATACTATGGTGTCACCTACAATTGCTCTTGTTCACCTACGTGTTCCTAGAAAAGCATAGAAGAGAAACAATTCCCACATCAGCCCTGGGGAAACTCCATGTTGCACGCTCTGAGGGGATGTATTTTCTTGTATTACCCAACCCTACATTTCCCAGCTCTTGTACCTTGAGAATTTACGAGGTTGAAACACATCAATAAAATATTTTTAACATGTATTTTACTTTCTACCATCTTTCATTTTCACTTGGTGACAAGGAAATTCAGCCTTAACAAGACGGAGGTCTGAAATGAACCTAATGATATCACATGGATTATAAATTTTATAAAATGTGGAGACTTGTCTCCTGCCAGACACCGCGATTTCCTTTCATTTATTTATTTGTTTATGTTAGGAAAGGATCCAAGGAGTGATAGTCATGGGTTTCCTCGTCAAACATTTCCAAATATCATTAACAAATTGACTTTATTTAAAAATCCATCCTGGTAAGTAAGCATGACATTTTTTCTGATGCCAAGTGAATATAATTTCTTCCAAGGCAGAATGCTCAACAGGATTTTAAAAGAATTATCCATTTTAGTGTATTGTTCATCATCTCCCCTTTTTAGATTTTTTTTTTCAAGGTGTATGACTACTTTTATCCGTTTACCAAAAATATACATTACATGATGCATGTTTGTGGGACATGACCACATTCCTGACCGACTTGGCTGGAATATAAAACTGTAAAAATAGATCAGTGCCTTACCAGGCAGCTGGTATTTGAAGGGGTGATCACGCTATTTTGGCTATTAATAGAAGAAAGTGCTCTCTTATAGGCAGCTGGGAGAGATAAATATGACTTCATGTAAGTTATCTGACCTTTTCCGAACACTTGGGATTTCACCCCTTGATCAGAAAAAGCTGGAAAGCTAACTGAAGACATGTAAAAAAAATCTCACATCAGGGTGTTTTACCTGGTACTTCCTCTGATCATATCCAATACATATTCTTTTCCATATTTATATAATGCACATTATATTATAGATAGATGTATGAAATTTGTGCCAGTACACATATGAGTGTATATCCATATACATGTACTCGTAAAATTGTATAAATACATATTATGTACGCTTTCTGTGTATATGTAAATGTGTATTTATTTTATATATGCATATATAAATATATATGCAATAGACTACATGTGCACACATATACTCTATGTATATATAAATATATATAATATGATACTTGCAGACATTGTTTAACCATATACATACATTTACATATATAATATAAAATGAGTTCCGTTGATTCTTTATTGAAAAGTCAAAATGTATTTAGTGGATACCTATGATGTCCCCCTAATAAACTAAGTGAGAGGGATTTTAGGAAGTTTTGGGTTAAATGAGGATAAACGACATACTTACAAACACCAGGGCATTTCTTTCCCCCAAATTTGGTGACTGCCAAGTCCCAGGCTTTGGGCTATTAAAATCAGTGGGAACCTGGCTGGTGGCTCAGTGGATAAGGCACCCGCCTTTGAACCGAAAGGTTGCTGGTTCGATTCTCAGCCAGGGCACATAACCAGATTGCAAGCCAGGTCTCCAGCCAGGTCCCCAGCTTGAGGCAGGTGAAAGGCAACCCTACATGGATGTGTCTCTCCCTCTCTTTCTTCCCCTCTCTCTAAAAATAAATAAATAAAATCTTTTTAAAAATCAGTAGGAAATGCATTAGGAGCTATGGGCTACAGGTTGCAAGCTACGGGCTACGGTCTGTGACCTGCCTATGTTCCCACCATCCTATCATGACATCGTATGGGGTGTTCATTTCATTTTCCTATCCTCTAGCTTCTGAATAAGAACCCAAACGTACATCTGGAAACGTCTTCACGTATAAGCGATGAAATGGCATGGCTGTCACCTTTTCTCAGGTTACTTTGTCAACTTGGTTCTGCCGTTTCCCGATCCTTTATAAATAAGATTCCATGGCTGTATTTGATCAATCATCTGCAACTGAAGGAGGACGTGTGACGGCTGAAGGTCTTTGGCGGGACATGACTGCACGATTCTATAACAGGTTTTGCCTCCCAAATGGCTTCTGGGAAGCCTTCTGCATTGCCAACCTGTTGGAGGGAAAGATAGGCTATTGAACCATTGGCTCACATCACACTTGGCGAAATCATTGTCGTTGAGAATGAACTTGGCTCGAAGGCTGTTGAGGGTGATGTCACAGCGGCCAGTGGGGAGGCGACCGTGACCATGACCTTCTGGACTCACTGACATCTGTTTGGTGGTTTCCGTGGGGAGCACCAGTCCAGGGCTGGGGACCCACAAACGACAGGAAGAGATGCTGATGGAGATGAAAGGACATCCCTGGAAAGGATAACCTTGCAAGTTCAAGGGCGACACCTGTGTTGGTGGGGAAGACGCATCCTTCTCAGCTGTGGACCCAAGCGGTTCCGTAAAGAAGAAATTCTGCTCTGGCTTTTGAGGGTGGACGCTGGAAAAGGGAAGGGAGGAGGCTCCTGGTTTAAAGCGGAAAGGTTTCATCTCGCAACGCTTCCTCGCTGCGTGTGCGTTAGTCTGTTGGTGATGCCCTGGTTCATTTCTCTTGGGAACAGTCACCACTGTCTCTGTTTGGATTGGTCGTAATGAAGCAGCCGTTGGACTGCTGGCTTCGTTTCCACGTCACCTTATCCACCCAACTATATTTCAATGTTTTTACGCATGAACTTTAGAGAGAGAGAAATACTGTTGTGTCCTTTGGTTGATTGTCGCATGTGCCCTCACTAGGGATCGAACCCACGACCTTGCTACCCACCCAGGGCTGCAAAATACCTCTCCATGTAGGCTTTCCTACCTGCACCTTGAAAGGAAACGAAGACTTGAGGCCAAGGGTGAGACCCCAACTTCATGGAGCCTTGGGGGTAAATGCAACTGGTGCGTGACATTCGCTGCATCATCCACACAGTAGTTAGGAGTGTCATCCCAATTCACCAAGGGTGCAGGTTCGATCCCCAGTCAGAGCACACAGAAGAAGACACCCATGAGGCATCACTAAGTGGAACAACAAATTGATCTCCAACGACCTAAATAAAAATCTGGACACTTCTACTGATGACCCCCTCATCAAGCCTAAGAAATTGTTTTACTAAGGTAATTGGACCAATGTTTTTTAAAAAAAGTGTCCCTATGAAAATGGCTGTCTTTGAAGTTTCAATCATGCCTAGGAATTTTTATGTTCCAATTTATTGTGAATACATCTAGATCCCTGCTGGAATAAAAATACACCTTCTACAAATCATCTAAAATGGTATTAGATCTCTTCCTATTGACAACATTGCAAATTAATACCAAATTCTTTTCTTCCTTGCATGAGCTCAAGCTGCCTCTTGCCTGGACATATCGTTTTAGGAACAAGGGTCATTTTCTAGGAACTTTATTTTTTACTTCTTTTTCTTTGAATGTTCTTTGTTTAGTTTTCTCTTTAAAAATAGGTAGGTGCCCTCTTTATCTCCCCTACAAATAAAAAAGAATATATTGTAAAGGTGAATGGCTCAATTCCCCAAACAACAAACAGAGGCAGAGAAAGAAACTTGAGTCAATCTTTGCAAATTAGAGATTAAAAAAAAAAAAAAAAAAAGACAAAGAAGAAAAATTGTTTCCACAGAAAGACTCTCAGTCGTCAGTCTCTGGCTAAAATCTTAAGAACGAAACGTGCTAATGCCTTTAATCCGGCTAAGAAACTCAAACAAGCTAAATCTAACATCCCAGGCTTTGTGCTGACAAGAATGAGTGTGACTACCTCTAGCAATAATCAAGGGTTATCGATAATGAGTGTTATCAATATCCTGACAGCGATTTCATCCTACCCTCTTCCTTCCATAGCAGAGGAAAGGAAGATTACATAGTATCACACCCACAGCCATAATTACAGTGATGCTGGGTCCTATCTAAAATCATTTCATTAAACTTGGTGTTTCTTTATTAGGATTTTGAGAGCCCGGGAGCTGTTCCTTTGTTACTGGGATTTTGGGAGCCCTGCAACTATTCACTTGGGTTGCTTTGTTTTCCTTCGGTCTGTGCCATGAACGTTAATGTGATTCTGATTTATTTTTGTTTACCCCTGAGAAGCTTTGTGAGAGGCACGCCAGTTACATGATTTGTCCTTTTAATTTGATAACAAGACAATTTAAATAGGCGTTAAATTTTTCATCCACTTCCGTGGGAAATGCATTCTTTTCCTGAATCTAAACATCTTCCCAGAACATGGCGGAAGGCATTTGTAACCACAGCTTGATTGGATTTCCGATGCCAAAGAATAAACCACGTTACCCATGGCCAGAGGAGAAGAACAGCTTTCCCAGCCCATCATGATGTATTAACTACAGCGAATTTGAATTTGTCAGGAAATTAATACTGGTTCATGGACAAAATCCTCATTTAAACATGTTTCCCGTTTTAATTTAAGGGCAGTTTTGGGGGGTGCTGGGTGTGTCATTGGAAGTCTGTGCGGTAAGCAATAGTCAGCATCGTTCAATTAAGATCAGGCCGTGTAGCCCTGGTTGGTGACTCAGTGGATGAGGCACCGGCCTGCGAACCCAAAGGTCGCTGGTTCGATTCCCAGCCAGGGCACAGAACCAGGTTGCAAGCCAGGTCTCCAGCTGGAGGCAGGTGAAAGGCAACCCTACATGGATGTCTCTCTCCCTCTCTGCCTCTCTCCCTTCCCCTCTCTCTAAAAATAATAAATAACCTCTTTTAAAAAAGATAAAGCCATGTAGATTTAAGAACAATAAAAACTACAGGAAAGGGGTAAGGGGAGATGAGTTGGGTCTCAGCGCAAAAACCAGCCCAGCAAAGCCCCCACGGAAGATGGCACGCGTTCCTCCATCCCCAGCCGGGGTGTCATCATCCCCTGAGAACCTGAAGATGAAGAAGAGAAAACGCAGCTTTGGTAGGATGGGGCAGGGGAGAGTAGCCACCACACCTGGCCCGTGTGCTGTGCACAGTCTTCCGGGAGATCCTACACGCAACCCATTATATGGACCCACACCTGCACGTGAGCGAATAAGGTACCATCTGATCAGGGCGTTTACGGATGCAGGTCACTCGCAACTTCTTGCAGGATTTCCCCCTAGCGTTTCATGTTTGGTTTCTTACAAAAAGTACGATGGTTGGGCCGGAACATGGAGTCTCTGCATTTCGCTTTGGATCGAGATCTGCACCCGTGTGACGCGGTCCTGACATAATTAAAGAGGACCCATGCGTGCAAACATTTGAAAAAAAAGGTTCTTTAGCCGAGACAGTGGAACGGCTTCAAAAAGAAGCAGGGTTGCCCACCTCACGGAGCAGAATACCGGCGACAGGCAGGAAAAAGGGGCAAATGTTGACGTAAAACATGCTTTTACTATGACACAGAAGGTGCTCTGTAGGAGGAGAAACGGGGACAGGGCCTTTCAGAAAAGGATGTGGAGTTTTCCGCATCTTTAACCAGAGGATGCGATGGGTACGGGCGTTTTTCACTGGGTGGGGTGGGAGGTGACCTTCTGGGGGTCATGAGCTCCATCGTGAACATCCTAGAAGGCCATCGGAGCATGCGTGCCTCAGTCCTGCATCTCTGCGGGTCCCCAATACCTGCGTGACACTCACCATGTCACTGGAGCTGTCCGAGGGCACATACTTGAGGTGCTTGGATCCCCCGTGTTTTGGTTTGGTTCCCAAAAACATCTCTTTGTCACAGAGGCTAAGGAACAACGTTCCTCCAGGACCTGCTGGAGGTCAAAGCGATGAAGGCCCTTCCTCTTCCTCACCTCGTGGAAGCAGGACCTGATCCAGGAAAATGAGCCAGGGCGTTTGCCCATCCGAACACAGGGCTCTGCCTCCTCTTTATTTTTCCTTGGCTGTTTATTTACCTTTTATTTTGGTTGATTATAACGGACACGGAGTAGTATGTCAGTTTCAGGAGGACAGCATAGGTGAGACATTTCCAGGACCCATCATGCAACCAGCGTCTCCCTTTCTTCTTCTTCTTCTTTTAAAAAAATCCTTGCCTGAGGATAGATTCATTGATTTGAGAAAGAAAGGGAGAGGCAGGCAGACAGACCCACAGACGTGAGAGAAACATCAACCGGTTCCTCCCATACATGCCAACAACCTGTGCCTCTGCTGGGACTGGGACTCGAACCTGTGACCTTCCGGTGCATGGAAGTCACTTCAACCAATGGAGCCACCTGGACGGGGGCGGAAGGGATTGATTAATCGGCCTCATTCCAACAATTCTGCCGCCGGACATTGTCCTCTGCACCCTCAGTTTATTCTCAGAACCACCTTTTCCTTAACTATTCCTACCGACACCGGAATATTCTTGACTCTACAGTAGGACACGCGTAAGCATCCCCTTCTGGTTAATAATGCCTCAGGCCCCCACCCTGCGAGCCCGCCCCCCGCGACCAGAATGAAGAATGAAGATCTCCCTGATGTCTGGCCATGGCGATCCTATTGATCGTGGACGCGGTGATCACCGCAGCCTGCAGTCCAATGCAGCCCCGCCAGCCTGGGCCTGAACGGTTTGATTTCGTTGATCTCTGGAAGACGTCCTGTCCATAGCTCCGTCGGAGTTTGATGTGTTCAGGGGGATGTGTGAAAGGACATTAAACCTCCGTAGGTCCCGGGCCGGAATTGCAGACGACTTCAGCGTGACGGAGCGCAAGGCTAATGAAATGGTACCTTCCACCTTTTTCCTTGGCGTGCCGATTTATACGACATTTCACGGTGGGCGGGCCCGATGCTACACCTGGAAATGGATTCTCTGACTGTGGCCAATGGGTGGCCCTTCTCATTGAGAAGGAGAGCTTCCCAAGCTGATATTGATTAGGCATTTTCAACAGATGAGCAGTGGCCATTCAGAGGATGATGGTGCTTATTTGCTTGGTGCACAGCAAATCCTTGTTTGAGGTTAATATTCCACTTTATCAAGCCATGATCAGTGAGTCCAATGTTGACTCTTGGGAGGTGTTTCGTATTGATTGTGAAGCAACGAAAATGATTTCCGGAAGCAATTCCCATACGGGGTGTTGGAGTCCCCAAAGACAGGACCCATGGGTCACTCAAGAAGGGGTACCTGTGAAACTGCCCATCACCCATATTTGGTGCTTCATTTTTAAAAAAATAACTAATCAGTTCCTTCCATGTAGAGAAAGAACACTTTTCCTTTTTTTACTCCAGGAGGAACACTATTTTAGATCTGCAGCATGTTCAGTAGACTAATCAGATGGATCGGGCTTCCTACACATCATGTTCCTGTATAATATCGTCGTAATTAAATGTTGTCAAGAGACGGCAGATGTTTTCCCAAGCAGGTGTCCCTGTGTCATACACACGTGAAGTCAATAATTTTGTTTTTTTTTTTTTCACGGGGATGAGGAGAGTGAAATTAGACAATAAAAACGCCTGGATCTCAATGGGGGTAGTTCTTGACCTATCTGAGCTTCCTAATCTCCCTCCACGAACATGTGCGGTGACATATGCATTTATATGTTTCAAAATGTTTTCACATGCACATGTGTGCACACACATTCACATGCATGCCTGTGCACCGTGTAATATGACCAATTTTAAAAACCATAAATGGGTGGAAATGGAAATATGCATGATGATTTACACCAAGAAAAGCTTTGTTTTCCCAGGGACCGTGGAACTTTTTCTATAGAAAATAGATGAGCTGATACAGTCAAGGATGTGAATGGAGAACAGGAAATAAAAATAAAAGTATTGGTATATGATCCCCAGCGATAGGTCAACAGCAAGTACAATGGTCACGGAAGAGGATAGGACAAACTTATCTCTGAAAATAGTGACTTGAGCCCATAGGAAGTTGGTTGAACATTTTCCATTAAAAGCACCTGCTGTACGTGAACATTTACTTTGGTGCCCAGTGAATTTCACGACTTTCAGATTTAAGATCCAACTTTTTCTCTACCCTGTGCTAGTGGGAGTCACTGCTTTGGTCTGGTTCGGTTCGGTTTGGGCTCATTTTCTAGATGTGGGGTGTCTGCCAGAACGAAGGACGTCAACGTGATTTTCATCATGAGGATTGTGAGCTTTCATCACGGAATTGGCTACATGCTGATTAGGGTATTCCTTAAGAGTCCAGTAAATTTGCGTTAATATTGCAGCGATCATTACGGCATGAGGTATCCATCTAAAATCGGTATTCCTTATCATCTCTAAAGAAAAGGTGTGCACACCAAGATTTAACCTTTGTTTCACCTCCTGAAAGGGTTCTGGTATCCAGTGAAAGAAAAGAAAGGAAATGTATAAGCACATCCCAATCATATGATCTGCAGTTAATTTGTTCTTTTTTTTTTTTTTAGTGGTCACTTCTTACAAAAAGATGAGCTAAATTACTAAATTCTGCTAATGATTCAAGTGCTTTATAAGTTTGGGGCAGCGCATTTATTACCAGTGTGCGTTCTGTAAAAGGTGGTTAGAATGAATTTAATTGACAGTGTTGTTTCAGGCGTAAAACTTCCAAAGAATGCCTGCACAATAAACAAGTGGGGAGGGAAATTTGTGGTGATCAGCCCTTTTCCCTTCTTGTGCAAAGTAGCTGATAAATGACGTTGGGTGTCAATCGGTGTATGTGAGGCACCAGTTTACAAATTCACGTCTGATCTCTCTATCTGGCCTGATCAAAGAAAGGCAAATCTTCCTGGCACCGTCACGTTCGATGAAAGATACACCATTAAGGTTATGAAAAAGTGAAAATTGTTCCCCCAGCGAAACAAATATAAAATCGCCAACAGTCATGTAAAAGCACACGTGTCTGCACGCGTTGCTGGAAAATCCTCTCCAAACAATAGTTATCACCTCAAAACTCAGCGATCATGCTGGTTTCTGGTTTCTAGGTAACGTTTGCAAGTTTGTAAATCTTTCCTGGCCTTCACTGAAGAGTCGTGCTGTAGGTGTTACATTAATTATTATTATTATTATTATTGGCAATTGTGACATTAAAATTGGAAAACATTCAGGAAAGTGTAAAAACTGTACGATGAACAAACATAACATTCACAAAAGTGTCCCTTTTACTTCAGTAGGTTTATCATCTATTTATCTACTAATCTATGGCTCATTTATTTACATCTATCGTTTATTTATATCTTTATTGGCCAAGCTATCATCTATGGCTCTATCTATCCATTGATGTATCCTTTATTTATGTATTTATTGACCAATTTATATCTATCACCTGTGTATCATCTATTGATCTATTATTTAGGTATTATTGATCAATCTATCATCTATGTATGATCTATTAATATATCATTTACCTATTGATTGATCTGTAATTTGTTTACGTATCTATTGATCAATCTATCATCTATCATTGATTGATCTATGTATCTATCTATCTTTAAAGATAAGTGCCAGGCAGTAAGAGAGATCCCATTCCTAAACACCTTAGCGCACCTATCATGACAAATATTGTAGTTTTTGTTGTAAATGACTTCTTCAGCATTTTTTTTTCTTTAAAGATGCCTCAATGTTATTAGATATGTGGTTCATATATTTTTGTAATCAAGCGGTTGTAGAAATAGAACACCGTTCTTTCCTTCATTCCACTACTGATGAAACATGAAGTTTGTTTGTTTTTTTTTTTTCCCTAATAGTGGGTTGTTAGTAATCATTCTGGTGCCAATGTCTTACGGGCATACTTTTGTCTTTCTTGGTAAATTTTTATTAGTCATCGCTCTTGACCTCGGATATGTCTGTTTTTCCAGGTATAGGAAATGGTCCATTTCTTTCATTAAAATGCAAAGGTTATTTTATGACTTTATATGTGTGTATAACAAACCATCTTCGATTAGGCCTGGGGTCCTTCCAAGGGGAATAGTGTGAACCCTTTTTACTGGGCTTTTAATATGCGCACCCCTCTTTGTCTTTCACTAGGAAATTGATAGTGACAGATTGCTGGGCGCTTTAGAACCGATGTATCATTTAATTAACTTTCTGTGCTGTGGACACCCTTTCAGCCGGTTTTATTTCCCGCGGCATCGTTTTACACACCGGCCGATCACCTGTTTATAGAGCAGGGGACAGATCAAGTTCACTGTGTTCTTGGAGAAGGACCTTCAGCTTTCTTATTGACTCCAGGAGGGACCCCTTTCCTTCTGTCCTGTGATAATTGACGGAATTATCCCAGCGTTGACAGCATTTCCATGCAGTTGTTTTAATGAGCTACTCAATAGAGCCTCCTCGGCGGGCGGTAAAATCAAGCTTTTTCAGGAGGTGGGTTTAGAGCTGTTTCATCAAGAGAACCAAAACTTGCATGAAACGCCTGTGCACTCGGGCACGCGTGTGAGAGCAGGCGTGTGGGTCTGTGCGTGTGACAGATTGCATGTGGGTGGGGTGGGGGTCGCTTCTTCCGGTTCCCTCTTTTCATGCCCATTTTTCCCAGCGGGATTGTTGCAGAGTGGAATGGAAACTGGAAACTCGGGTGTGTGGGTCTCAGCCAAACTTACCTCTGTTCAGCCCCCCGAGGTTGCAAACACAGGATTAGGAAGGAGATGACAGGTGGAGCACGCGGGCCTTTTGAGACCGGGCAGCACCCCATTTGCATTCTAGTTCTATATCTTCAGGGGGGGGGGTAACTCTGACAGTGGGTGTGCCGTGAGGGAAAAGCAGGGAGGCCAGCAGATGGGATGAAGGAGGAATGATGGCCCAAATCATGAAAAATAAATGAAGACGGCTGTTCCACTGTGTTCACTGAGGGTGATTAAAATGAAAGCCGCTCAGACAATGCTGGTTGCTGCCACGTATCTGAGACAGTTGGGTGGCCAACACCCCCAACATCGAGATGGGTCTTTACAGACATGCGGAAGGAAAACCGTGGTCCCCTGGGTGGCCCTGTGAGGACCCAGTAGGGAAACAGCCACTCAGGACGGACAGATGCCTCCAGAGAACCAGCCGTGCCCACCCCTGGGTGTCACCCTCCTGCCACTAGGACTTTGCAGAATAAGTAACTTACTTATGCTCATCGGCCTGGGGTGGGGATTTATTGTGCCCCTCCAGCAGACGAATGCAGCCAGATCTTACAATTTCCATTGTCATCCTACCCCCAACACTTGACAGCTATTGATGACCCCCTGCTGGTCGTGCAAGAACCCAGCGTGGTGGGGCAACACCCTAGTCCTCACCTCTGCTTCACTCGGGGGGGGGGGGGGGGGGTGGATTTCACACATTCCACTGGCCAGAGCATCTTTGATTTTTTTTTCTTCTTTTGATTTAGCGAGTTAACACAGGCAGCGATGAGTGGTAACTTGTGAACATGCGTGGGTGTTTGTATGACGGGCGTAGTCACCGCACCAACCAGTTTGACTTTTCCTGCACACACATCTGAGAACCCTTCCGGGGTTGTCCATCTATTTTCTTGTCCTGCAGCGAAGCTGCCCGGCAAAGGGAAACCTAAACCTCGTCCCCGGCCACATAGGCACACGGACAAGGCTGTTATTTTTCTTCTCTGATCTTTATTTAACACACACAACTCAGGCTCCAAGAATGCCAAGTGCTGTGTCCATATTCAAATCTCAGATGCTACCTTTTCAGACGTGTTGGGGGAGAGAAGCTCATATGCAGGAGGAAATATCAGAAAATCGAAGCAATCCAAAATAAGATGGGGAGGTCAGTCCTATCTTCTGTATAGCCTTGAACATGTTCTAAATGAGGGAATCACCTGACTATTTTGTTTTTAATGTCATGACCCAAGTCAATAGACACGTTCTGTTAAAATTCTTCGCGTCCGAAAAAGGTGAAGAAAATGGTATTTCAAGGATTACGCCTCAAGGTAGGCGGAAATGTCTTCATGGGCCGCATGCACCTTCATCTCTTTTTCTAAGAGCCTGATGGGATGGAAGAAAGACGCGCTGGATCTTTCAGCATATCTAATATTTGCTTCTTTTTTCCCTTGTCCGTCACCTTTGCGGGTTTATCATAAATGCTCCCATGCTACCCTCAGTCCAAAAGTGCCCATCCTGTGGGAAAAGTGAAGTACGAACAAAGGTGAGTCTTTTCTTCGTATCATGAACAAGTTGGCCTACACGCATGCCTGGATTGGTAGCATGCGTCCCATTCTCTCCAGGAATTATCTCCAGAGGTTAAAAAAGAAATCAACGTAGGGCAGTATGATGTGGTGTTCCGTTAGGGGTCGTCCTTAGTGTGGCAGATGAAGAAAGTGGGGCTGCATGATAAATGAAAACATATCGATCCATTGCTGAAATATCGGAATTAGAGGTTGACAGGAATCTGGGCTTCCACAAGATTTCCACACCATTAGCACCTAGAAAAAGGCTGAGAACCACCATTCCAGTGGGCAATACAAAGTGATAAATAACAAAACACGGCAGGCAAAAGAACTGTTATATTCAGCATGGCTCTCCCTAGAAAAACCCAGAAAACTGAGCAGGTGAGGGAAGAGAAAGGAACAAGAAATACAGAAAAGACGAGGAGAATTGACGAGTGGAAGAAATCCGGTATAAGTGACAGCATCGTCCTGTACAACGATGTATTCTTTATTTTTTTTAATTAATTGATTATTGTTGGAAAGGTTTGGAGCGATCCCCTAGTGGAACACATTTATTGTTTCTGCATCTTTGATTCTTTGCCAATTGATGGTAATGCGTTTGTAGGACGCAGCAGCAGATTTTGAGCTGTGTGTGGGTTACGATACGAATCAGGCACCATATGAATGTATCAAGAAATATGATAAACACATAAGAATAGGATTCTTTATATAAAGTACATTATTTACAAGACTATTTAATAGTTACATACACGTAAACATATGCATTCTTGTTAATATCTTAATTGAATTAACAAAGGCGTACACGGATGTTCTGGGAACTGCGCAATTCTAAATAAGTTTAATTTATTGAGTACAGGATACCATCCATCTCTTTACTGACACTGTTTTTCTTAGCACATGAATTATTATATGAACATGGAACGTCTCTAAAAATGGGACCTTCTACTTTCAGTTGTAGAAAATGATCCCTAAAGGGTGTTCGTGGCCTATGTATACTTAAAACGGAGAAGAAGGAGGGAACCAATCAGAAATGATAGTTTCAATTATACATGACAGATGCCTACAGAGTGCCTGATGTGATACATTTTTATGCTCTCTTCATGCTCCTTTCTGTTCTTCTAAATTTGCAAAAGCTATTTCATCACGTCTTTCTTACGAGCATTGTTATTGACATGTAACCAGTGAACTCATCAATCACTTTAATTGAAAAGGGAGACCTTTCTTGAGACCTGGCTACAAAACTGGATGCCTGTGCTTGATCAAAACCAACAAAAATGGATGCTTTCCTTTCGTTGAAAACACAGACTATGAAAACTCACCATTTTCACTTTTTTTTTTTTTTTTTTTTTTTTTTTTAGTACTAATGGGATCAGATATTTGAGAACATCAGGGTCACAGTTTCCATTTCTTATTTTCTGTGTGTATTTATATCCTGAAATATGGTGTGTTCTCTTTAGGGAGATGGTGACTGAGCAAAGGAAAAAAAATATACGAACAGACGGATGGGCATAATCTGTCGGCAGGAAATTTTGTTCCGGAGACAGTAATAGATGTGAGCATAATGTAAAATAATTTCGACTCTGCAGCCAGTAGTGTTTCTCCACTCAAGACCATTCATCTCATCCTTCTCTCTCAAGAACTTTAAAAAGTCACGGGTAGTATTTATCGAGTACGTGTGTTGGTACTTTTAGGAGAACTGTGCGTTTGAGTAGGTCTTAGTCATATCTATTTCTTTATTTTTTTTTTAAATCAATGGATTATTGTTGTATTACAATACAACAATACAACAAGATTGTATTCCAATTTCTCAGATTGAGAGGACAACCCCAGGGCAGATCTGGCTATTTTCAAACCTGGGCTTCAGTTGGATCTGGGGAGAGCTCTTGGTGACAAATGTGAGACCGAATGGTCGGGGGGCACCCGTGGGGGTCAGCTCCTCATTTCCTCTCCTTGTCATCGAAAACCCTCATCTCCCAGGTTTGTCCTAACCTCGCAGAGGAATGAGCTCCTATTTTCATTTTCCGTGCATTTATTGGTTAGTCGATTTATATAGGATTCAGGGGTGCTATTCTCTAACATGCCTTCTGCGTGGGGGACTGTGTGTTTATCAGCCCAAGTCAAGGCTCCTTCCATCAGCATTTGCTCCCCTTCAACATCTTCTGCCTCCTCACCCGCTTCCATCTGGTTCTCACTGTCCTGTTGTCTATACCTATGAGGATTTTTTTTATTATTATTGTTTAATCCCTTCACCTTTTTCAGCCAGTTTCCCAAGGTTTCTCACGTCTGACAGCTGTCAGTCTAGCCTCTGTGTCTTTGAGTCTGTTTCTACATGGAATGGATATCCTAGGGTACTGGTCTTTCCCTCAGCATGATGCTGCCCAGATCCACCCATGTATTCTTGGGCAAGGGAAACAGAAGAAGAACGAATGTCATGGGAACGTCACGGGACTCAAACATTCCTGCACAACCGAGGAACACATCTGCCCACAATGACAGGACAACACAGCCCACGGATTCCTTCGTGCCAGACTCACGTCTCTTGGTTCTGTCGCGGCGCTGTCAGGACCTCAGATACGCTCCCTTCTTCCCCAAGGCGGGCTCCCCGTCCTGATGAAATGGCTGTCTCCATATGGACACACACAAGAAAAAACACCAGAAAAGGTCAAAATTCCTCCGGGTGAGCTCATACCTGGGTCTACCAGGTGCTGTGACAAGGGCCACAAACTCTGTCCTGGGGTGCACAGCGGCCCCTGACTGTGAGCCAATTCGCCCCAGACGGATTTAGGAAGCATTTCCCCACCTGACCGACCAAAGCTCCCAGGAAAAACCCATTGGGGTACATAAGGAGCCAGCACCCCAAAAGGGTTCCTAACAGGACATCTCGTGGTGCCCTTGCTCCTGAACAGGGACATTTCAAGGCGAGGACAGTACCTCTGGGTGGTTATTAGCAATGCAAAGAGTTTAGATGCTTCTCTAGACCCACATCGTCAGCAAAGCTTGCTGGTTAAATTGTTGAGGGAATTAATTGCAACAGGATCCGTGAGGAAGACGCAGCTTTGAGACGCCTTCTCTCGTCTTAGACGGAAAGAGCATGACCTTGGATCTGGGTCCACCTGTTAGTAAGGATGACATCTTGATGCTGCAAAGTTCCCCAGGGGGGAAACCCAGTAGAAATACTATAATGTTCTGTAAAAGCGTCCGCATCTTTATTTCCACAAGTTGATGGACTGTGAGCGCTCCGTGTGTTTGACACTGATTTGTTCCCGTCTCAGGAAATTCACGTTTTCCCCTTGAACGTAGGGGTGGAGGAAGTAATTTCTCGTACAAAGCCAACAGATCCACTTTTCAGGTAAGGCTTCCGGACTCCTTATGTCTCCGCACCAACAAAGCCAAGACGCTTCCTGACAAAAGATGCCATTTAAACATGTTGCTCAGTCGATTAGCAAATGTTCTCTTCCAGGCTCAAATGTATTTATTCTTTCTGAGCCATTAACTGCTTGTCTAGGTCAAGAGCAAAGGGGATGCTGTCAAAGGTCCTTTCCACAGCCTTTGGGCTGAGCCATCTCTTTCCAGGGTCCTAATAAAGAGAAAACCAACAAACCAACCGAGAAAAAAGGAGAAAACCAGATGCCTGCTATTAAAATAATAACAGTCTTGCATTTCCCCCCCCTGGACTCTAGGTTTTAATAGGTCTCACTGGAAGCCGTTCAATAATATAATATAAATATTTTAAAGATTGAACATCAACATGTTGGACAACATGTTCATGGAAACATAAAATTGGCTTCTGTATTTCCACTCCTGCTTCCTTCAGGTTACGTGAGTACCACTCCTGATCAATGTGGAAGGAGAATAAAACTCCAAATTGTCTTTTAAATTTAGTGGCAAATGTCCTTTTTTTACTTTACTGTCACCTTGCAATCAATCTACAACAAGGTGAGAGAAATAAAGTTCATACAAAGTAAGTTGATGGCAAACGGCAGACCTCTAGCAAGTTCAATAGCTGTCTTCAATTTTTCATGGAGTTTCACCCATTTTCCAGCGAAACAGCATGGTGTTCATGAACTTATATTCTTTGACCAAAATGAATATGACACCAGGAAGCTGATTTCTGGGTGACTTTGGAACATGATCACCTTAAACAACAAGTTAATACGCTTCTGTGTAAATAGTCTCCATTTTTTCCAATTTCAGGAAAATATTGGAATAGATGTGGAATAGTTCCACCTTATTCCTTTTCAAGACAGACACCTTTCTAACATCGCTTTTAGCAAAATTTTAGTTGAATGGTGTGTCACAAAACCCTAGAAAAGAGATAGAGGCAGAGAAAATCAGAGAGTTCAGCAAATTCTTGTCCATCTTCATACATGGTTCCTTATTCAACAAAGTAACCATATAGGCCAGAACTGGGACATGGAAAATGGCAAACGTCTGTTATCAAAGACTAACCATGGTGTCATGAAATGATTCCCCTACAAACTACAGTTTTCCAGGCACCACTCCTTAAATCACAGGTCAAACCTTATAAAAATTAGTTGCGTATGAAAATGACAAGGAACCCTTTGCTACAGTTAGGAAACATCAGTGATGTGTATCGGTATGTGGGACCTGAAAGTTTTCATTGCTTTAATTGATTCATCAAGACACTAATATAAATAAACAGGGTGCATTTTCTAGTGCATGAAAAAATTACACTTTTTAAGATTTTATCTATTATTTTCAGAGAGAAGGTCAGGGAGGAAGGAAGGAAGAGAAACATCGATGTATGGTTGCCTTTCACCTGCCTCCAGCTACGGATCTGGCTGGAGACCTGGCTTGCAACCTGGTCATGTGCCCTGGCTGGGAATTGAACCAGCGACCTTTGGGTTCACAGGCCGGTGCCTTATCCAGTGAGCCACCAGTCAGGGCTAGATTCTTGAGGGGAAGTAACCAAATCATAGTCACAAAATGTCTATAGAACGTGCCTTATTGACAGACTGGCCACTAGGACACAAGTTATAAGTTTATGGGTAATACGGCCCTAACAGTCATACGACATTTTAAATGGTCTTTGTTTCTTTCTTATTTTCACGGTGCTGTTTTGGCATAAACATGGAACAGAAGCCATTGTGAACCAAAACCAAAACGACAACAAATCTTGTTGCATTTTAACATTGTCAACCAGCTGCAATAGTTTGGGTGTTTATGGTATGACTGAGTACAGAGATGAAATCCACATAGGTAAGTGTAGACATCCGATCGATACACAAACAGGGTGAAAGATGGCGGAATTGAGGTTTCTTCAGGCACGGGGAGAAGGTCATCTTTCAGAAACATTGAAACTGGAAAGACCTGTTGCCATGACATAGAGACCCGTGCGGTGACGAAACAGCAACTGAAGAGTCTATCACAGTCATCGACGCAGAAGTGGGCAAATCGCACGTTCATCAATGCAAAGAGCTGGAGTAGAGGACAAAGACGGAAGCCACAGCATGCAAGACGCTATCAATGGTCTTAATTTCAAGAGATGAAATGAAGACAATAGAGCGGCGGCGGCAGGATTCTAACGTTTGAGGGACGTTCACCTTCCCAGGCAGGGCCGTTCGCAAAGACTTATCTTTCGGCCAAGTTCCTGTGGGGGCCAAATATAGATTGAACAACTTCAGAAAACATCACGTTCTTTGGGCAGCTCGAGAGGGAGTCTCTACCCCAAACCCTGCATCTCATACCGGGGAGCCCTTAGGTGTATATTAGTTGTGGCTTCAGAAAAATGACTGAAAACCAACGTATCTCAGCAAACCCAAGTTAGACCCTTGCTGACGTTCCAATATTAGTTCTCAGTGAAGAAGAAATGCCATGAAGTTTGTCTTGGAGGATTCACTCTAGGATGGGTGAGAACAGATTTTGCACCAAAGGGCTAAGTCCTTTGCAAATTAACGGTTATCTTTTAAATGCTGTTTGAAGAACGCTACCCCGTACATTTGTGACAAGATTTTTATTACCCCCCTTCTCACCATAAAAATGAGCAATTTCCTCTGGTCCGACTACTTTCATCTTGCATTTGACACACAAGATGTGGAACCAAATTACAGGTTTTGGGTTCTGATTCGAGTATTCAATGAACATTGCAGACGTAAGACAAAAGCGTCTTCAGACCCGTGGCTGGGGGATGTGGTGCTTCATAATGCTGATGTGCTTTCCTTTATAATTGCCTCCAATATGGTATCCTCGATCTTTTATGAATAATGATTTGCGTTGGGTATACCAAACATGGCCAGTAGGGTCCATGGAAAATAGATACTATTCTTCGTGAAAGTAAACGAATGACCTGTTGATCTTGGTCCACCAACACGTAGAGAGCTATAAAATGTCCTTCTGAAAAATGAAACCGCAAGCATGCGCTGTTAATATTTAGTATTTATAGAGACATAAATTCTCAGTCTGATGAACTTCGTGTCAGAGTGCGACAGCGGAAGGATGATGATGTTTTAAATGGGAAGATGAGGCATTTATATTTGCTATGCCAAGTTAATTTTTCTCTGATTAGGCTAATTTCAGGCACAGGAGTTCAGATGCATTGGAAGAAATCTGCATATGCAGTTGTCTTTAAAAAAAAAAAAAAAGAAGAAGCCCTTCATTTATCCTCATACAGCAAGCGTAATGTAAGTAATTTTCACAATATCAATTAAGTACACTCATTCCAACTCTTTACCTGATCAGCACGAATGAGATAATTTATGTGAAACGAATTTGATCTTTTTTTTTTTCCTTCTTCTTAGTGTCACGCGGCATCGCTGGTGCGGATTCTCGGTTCCGCTCTTGGGTGATGAAGGATAATTCACAGCCCCAGATAAACTTTTAATAGTTGGGGACATGGCCGATAATGTCTGTTTTGATTGACATCCCTGTGAGCCTTGATGGGCAGAATGGGAAAACCGGTTCAATGCTGACCCCCAGGGGCCAGGGGGTTCTTCCAGGCGTGCACACCACGGCCGGAGCCCGTGCTTCCCACACGTGTGTCTTTCCCAAACACGCGTTTTCTCCCCAACGACATTTATGAACATCTGAACGCATGTTGAGAAACCTGCCTTGAGTACATTAAATCGTCTGAACTTGGAGTTTAAGTCAATTAGGCTCCAAAGAGATTAAGTTGGCTGGATTTTCATTCTTCGCAATTTGATTTCAGCGACATATGGTTAGAGGGTTCCTATCAAGTGGTATTACACTTGAAATCGTTCCGCGGCTTCTCAGCGGGACGCGTGTGGATGGGCGAGGGCCAATGGCCGAAAGCGAGATAACCCATTACAAGATAAAAGGCACTTAAGAGTTCATACTTTTATGTAGATTCTAACAGCACGTGCATCCATGAGAAAACATACCTGTACATATGTGCATGTATCCAGGCAGGGTGGACCAAAACTGGGTTGACAGTTTTTCTTATGGAAACACAGTACATGTACATTGATCATGAATCAATACGACCAGAAGATCCTACACATAAGAAGGATCATGCACGGACCATTTTTAACTGGGTTGACTGTTTTTCTTATGGAAACACAGTACAATGCACCATGAATCAATACGACCAGAAGATCCTACAGATAAGAAGAAAGTGCGTTTCATGCACGGGCCATTTTTAAATCTACGTTTGACCCGCCCTGGACAGAACCTGGCAAATAACGGTCAGGAAATTCCTAAGAAATACGTTCCCCGTCCAGCCCTGCCTGCAAGTCTCACGTCGATTCAGTTTTGATATCTTGTGCTCAGCGTGTTGAAATAGGCTTCAGAGGTGTCGCTGCAGGTACACTCAAGACGCCATGGGCATGTCCCTCCAAGACCATACTTTTTTATTTTTCCACGGAGGTTTGCGATCAGATGGTTATGAAATCAGCTCCAAGAACAGACCGTACATATAACTTTCAGTTGCCCGTTCCAACCCGAAGTCTTAACATTCCGTCTGCGTGGAGGTGAAAAAAGCAGATGCTCTCTGCGCGGCCGCGGAGAGGCGTGGTGACATAATCGATGTGGAATTTCAAATCCGCGCAACGCCTCCTGTAACCCGTGTGAGAGGAATACGCAAATACTAGCTACCGTTTAGAGTTTTTTCATGACTCTTTGAGGGCACACCTGGGGCTTCGAGAGTGATGTGCACTGATTTCAAGAGCTGGGAAGAATATACATGAAGCGGAGGGTGCGTTGGAACCGTGCCCGTGACCCACTGGGAGGAGACGCCAAAAGGTCACCAGGGCACCTGGGACACGTGTGATGAAGAAGAGAGACAGCACAGAAAGGACCTGTCTAACGGACAAAGATGATTTATGACCGTGTCCAATGAATAAGCAACTTCTCTCTGTGCAATTCACCAGGTGCCGCAAAGGCACTCCTTTGGAGTGTTCAGAGGGTCGTTATAAATAACAGGGGGTTTCTGATTTGTTTTACATACCAGTTGTTGCAGCCCTGCCTGGTGTGGCTTGGTGCATTGAGCACCCAAAGGTCGCCGGTTCGATTCCCAGCCGGGACACATAACCAGGTCTCCACCAGGTCCCCAGCGGGAGGCAGGTGAAAGGCAACCCTCCATGGATGCTTCTCCCCATCTTCCTCCCTCCCCGCTCTTCTATATAAAAATAATCAATCAATCAATCTTTTAAAAAAGTTGCTTCTATCCCATGTTGGTGTTTAGAAATCAAGGGTGCCCTGATCTTCTTCTTTAAGCCTTTGTTTTTGCTACGATGTTATCAGATGAGACATGTTTACGTGGTTCAGGTGCTTGGGGGTCTTGTCCTGTCACTGAAAGACTGTGGGTTCGGTCCCTGGTCAGGGCACATCCTTAGGTTGCAAATTTGACCGTTAGTTGGGCTTCATGATGGAGGCATGCAACCCATGTCTGTCTGTCTGTCTCTGTTTGAAAAATCCACAAAACGGTGCCCTTGGGGGACCATAAATACACAAAATTAAAAAACGCTTTTCTGTTCAAACAGAAGATTGTTTTCACCAGGACGGTACAATGCAAAGGGAGCAAAGGGGCCACGACCAGCTTCCAATCCCTGTTCTTTCTCTCTCCCGCCCCCTCCCTGTCATGGGATGGGGGGTGCGGGGCTGGGGACCGATCTGGATGCCACTCTGTGACCTTGCCAAATGTGAGACCACTCGGCTATCCGGCTCTTACCCTTCCCAACGCGCGGGGACCACCTCCACCCCCATCCCCCAGGAGTCTGAGCTGGAAACGGGGACCTGACCTACACCCCAGGCTGCGGCAGGTTCTCCCCAGAGCCCGAAACTGGCCCGGGGCCAGCAGACGCAGCTCCAGATAAAACATTTTGCTGCAGCAAAGAGAAAATCCGCACCCGCCAGGCAGCGGAATGTGCCTTCTTGCCGCGGGACGCCGGAGGCTACACCTGCTTGTTGCCTTTTGCCCTCGGAAAGGAGAGGCACCCGATGGAAACGCTGTTCTTGGGTAAAAGAAATTACCTCCTGGAAAGCATGCGGACATGCTCGCTCTGTTCCCTGGAATAGATCGATGGAAAACCAACACACACACACACACACACCAAACACGAACCAAAAATGCTGTAGAAGACACACGTGTTCCTATGACTCGCCTGGTTCCGTTTTCGTCTCTCAACGGGGAGGTGATGACAATTTTATTTATTATTTTTAGAAAGAGGGGAAGGGAGGGAGGCAGAGAGGCAGAGAAATACCCATGTAGGGTTGCCTTTCACCTGCCTCCAGCTGGGGACCTGGCTTGCAACCTGGTTATGTGCCCTGGCTGGGGATCGAACCAGCGACCTTTGGGTTCACTGGCCGGTGCCTTATCCACTGTGCCACCAGCCAGGGCTCTTTTTATTTTTGTCTAGGCTGCAGGAAATGCCTGCAAGTTGATTGGAGCCCCACTGACCACCTGGGAAGTGGTAGGTGGGGGAGGTGGCAGAGAGCAAAGCAGGGAACCGCTGGGGTCGGAGAAAAGGTCAAAGGAGAGGCACCTGCTTCTTCCACACGGGTGGGTGCAGGGCCGTCCACGGCCAACCGTGAACATGAAAACAGTCACCGTGGGGGGCTGGGGTCTCCCACAGGTGCCCAGGTGGTGCCCAGAGGTTGGCAAAAAGGGCACTTAGTTACCTGACGTCACCAAGGCGAGTTATCAGCGAGGCAAAAAGACGGCTCAGCCAAGGTCGAGATGGACCTCAGTCGGGGCAGATTCCAGCCCAGGACCAGGCCCACCGGCCGGGACCCGCTTTCGGGTCCTAAGTTTTCATTTCCCAGCATCCTGGGTGGTTACTGTAGGTCTGTGTGTTGGTAACGCCTCTCGGGGGACCCCCTGATCTGCTCAGCTTGGCATGGGGCCCCCTTTTTCTGTCTCTGTCTCTCCCTGTTGACTTCAGTTTCACACGGTTGGGACCGGTCCTGGTTCCTCGGTGCCTAAGGTTGGGTGAACGTTGACCTGGGCCCTGATGTCCCTTCGGCTGGCCACCCACCCAGCCACTGGCAGGCAGACACCTCCCATATTGGGGTGCAGTGGCACCCCACAGGGTGAGCGAGACCGGCTGCTCCAGCCAGCAAGGAGATGGGGGTGAGCGGCCCTGCTCCGCAGAATCGGAATTAATTACATTTTTCTATTTCCATGACAACCTTGAGAAGGCTGGAGCCCGGTGCACAGTCCTTGAAAGAAGATTCATGGCTTGGGAACGTTATTCTTGAAAAGGAAGTCGAGTGTTTGCTTAGCTTCAGGGTAAAAGTCACCAACGATGTTTTACAAATTCATTATCCATCTAGATGCCTACGTGCCTGAACGAGGTCCCTCCCGAAAGGATCCGCATTGCAAACTGGTTTAATTACATTGACGTTGGCTGAACATTTGCGGGGGGGCAGACCTCGTCTATGTTAATAAACACACACACTACGTATAGGCATACAGGACACAGCTTTGTAAAATCATCACCTCAGTTCTGTTTGTTCTAAATGTTAACGTTAACTGAGCTGTTTCGTCTTTTCTCTGATCCGTAGACACTTCAGGACATGTTGCTGCGGGTTCTGCAGAACCAGTGAAAGTCGAGAGAGGCATTGGTCTGATTGAATGATTTAATTTGCAGGAGAATTTCTACATACTCTATCGGTCCTGCTTGCCCCCATCCAGAGGGTAATCTTTATGAGTTGCTCTTCCTTTGTTGACCTGGACGCTCTTAGAGATGCGTTGACTCCCAGATTTTTAATGCTTTTTAAAATGATATTGTGGTCAGTACTATTTGCATGATTGCAGAGTGGAAGAACGCTATCAAATGCGAATCTTTCTTTCTCATCATCTTGCTCCTCTGTGATCCGAGTCCCATCTGGGTCTAAATGTATTTTATTTCTCATGTAGCTGATCGTCTTCTCTGCAAGTCACGGCAGTTTTAAGTGTGCTAACCTTTTTCCAGCTACTCCATTTTTTAATTTTTTTAGCCTCTGTATCAGGATTGGTAATGACTTTATGTATGGGGAGGCACCATGAAAAGTGAATCTATAGATAAAGTAGGATTGATGAATTATGTATATATAAAATCCCAATACAGAGACTGTCCTGAATCTAAAATCCAGGCCCATGCATATGTATGCCACCGCATAAATAAAGTGTATTTGAATCTAATTATTAATAATATGTAGGTAATCATATTTGGGTAGGCCTTCATAATCAAGAGGCATCTTCGAAGCCATAAAGAAAAGGGATGCTTTCTATAACTATATATAAAACAAATGTAAATTTTTCTGTACGTCCATAGACATGAAACTCCACGCCAACGTGGCGCTCTGATTAAACTTGCGATATTTCTTCCTTTAAAGGGCAAAAGTGTCCTTGTTTTGGCATTTGCAGGTGTGATGTTTTCAGGGGTCACCAAACTCGGTTGTGATGGTTTGAAAACACTCGCAAATAATGCGTCAACGAGGGGGGAGAGCTGTGTTTTCATGAAGCTTTGTGTCCAAAAAAAAAAAAAAATTCACCGTTTGTTGATCTCTAAATTACGTTCGTAATCTAGAAGGAGCCGTGGATAAATAACATGAATGTTCCAGGAAATTGTACAAACTGGTCCAGTACATGCCCGGAGGATAGGTGTGCAGTTTGCAGGCGTCATTTTCATGCATAAATAGTTTGTGCCTTAAAGATGTGGAGCAACTCCCAGAAGAATATGTCATTTAGTTTCTCAGCGGGGTGTCCTCATGCCCAATAATTTATACATTTTTTTTCCTTTTCCGGGCACTTGCTTGAAGTTAATTATTCGTTTCAATGGAACCCCTCAGCTCTGCCCGCGTGGGCGAACCTAAATCTGACATGTTGAATCCCGAGGGTGTGATCTGAGATCTGAAATCGGAAGAACCAGGCCTGTTGTCCTGGGAGCAGCTGTTGATTGATCCGGCGTCCACGGGAAAATCTAAGGAACGCAGGACATTTCTGCTGTGAACATGGGCTCAGGGGCACACCCCAAAACCAGCTGCAGGTTTGGCAGGGATGAAGGGCTTTCGGGTCCATCCGGGACCCCCGGAAGGCCGCGGTGCGCGGATCACCATAAATCACAACGTGGTGTCGCTGCGGCTTTCATACACGTTATTTTTCTTTCTTGGGCTGACCATTTGCTAGTACGGTAACGTTGCCTTTCCTCACGGGGCAAATAAATGTTCAACGTGATGCTTTTCCTGGGCCTTGGAGGAAATGCACTGTCTTCCCCCTTTTTAGAAAAGAGCATCCTGAACTGTGCACCGGTTGGCCGATAAGCCTTATCGCTCGCCTGTGCTGTTTCTCTCTCTGTAGGAAAAGTCAACTCTTTTCAGCTGGGTTGGTTGGCACAGCCATCGTCCCGTAGCCGAAAGGGTGTGGGTTTGATTCCCGGGCGGGGCACGTGCTCGGGTTGTGGGTTGGATCCCGGGCCCCGTGCGCTGTGTGTATGAGAGGCAACTGATCAATAATTGATCAATGTTTCCCTGTCATGTTAATGTTTCTCTTCTCTCCCTCAAAAGCAATGAAAAATACCCCCAGCTGAACACGAAAAAGAATTTGCTTAACCCGCCACGTTTCCCCTCCGGATTGCGTTCTAATACTTCAATATCTATTTCACCGAAGGGGGCAGAGTGGCACCATCTTTCTTCCTTCCCTTGGAAAATGCAACCGAAGACTCAAAGGAGGGAGAAGGAAAAAGGCTGTTATTAAACGCTCGGTCTCTGAACTATATAGGCGGCCCCATAATTCCTTCTGTAAGGCAACCAGCCTCAGAGTCCTCTGGACCCATTAATGAAATGGCACGATTGTCATTAGCACTTTGTGAAAACTTCAGCCGTGGAGCGGTTAGGTGCTGCCATGCCCCCTGCTCTATTAATGCCCCCAGTCATGTGACACTGGGTGATATAAAAGACATGCGCCCCCAACTCTTAGCTTTATGAAGGTACCCATATCTGTCCGTTCAGCAACTTGAAATAGCAGCGACCTACCTATACTCCAACCACCTCCTTTATTTCGCTCTCAGGCTTGGGGGCGGCTCACCTGCCTCGCCCCTCCCCTCACAAGGACAAGGACCCCCCCAATCGGGGCTCCTGCCCACGTTTCCTGCTCTGCTTCCACCTCCTGAGCAACCCAGGTGTTTCCATGGGCCCCACCTGGTGTGGGGAGGTGGCCCCTCCTCAACCACTCCTTGACTCCCCATTCCTGAGCATTTCCCAACAATACCAACCCACTTGGGCTGCTATAGGAAACATATGAGCGGCAGATTCCAAAGTAGGGACCGTCTTGCCCTTAGTTGGGGGACTGATGGAGTCGGAGGCCATTTTAAATTCGTTTTTTTCCACAGTTACAGAAATCCGTTATTTTCTCTCAGGCTTCTGAGATGCCGTTGGGTGACGAAGGCACCGGTGGAAAGATGAGATGCCGTATGTTGGATATTTAATCTCTGTTTTATAAAGGCAAAAAAAAAAAAAAATATGCAGTGACTGTAACTCAACATGGTTTGCATAGACTTACTGAACCAAAGCGTTGGACATGGTTGGAAAAAAATCATTTTAAGCCATTTCCATTGGCCTTGGCAGCAACCCTCATTTTCCACCGATACGTTCTATTTTCAGACGGCGTCCGTGCTGAAGTAGTTTGCACGGGGGATATTGACCCAACATGGCACCCAGGATCAATACACAAACTCTGCCTTCAAAACAAGTTGGACGGTCCAGGCACGTGGGTGGAGCTCAGTGCGTTCAAGAGGGAAGGAAGATCGCTGGTCAGATCAATTGGTCGGCCCGTCCTGATTCTTGTCCTGGGGAGAGGAACTGGAAACACTTAAGCTTTTGCAATGCAAATGCATGTCACGTTTTTAATCAAAGTCTTGTCTATGCTGCTCGGATGGGGAAGACACAGACGTTATTTGATCCTCGTTGGAGTTTATGATTCGGTCCACCTAATGGCCCTGTTTTGATGTACGTAGTAAAAGTCGGGTGAATAAAATATGGCCTCCTCTCACGGAGTTGAGAATAAGTTATTTTTGCTCCAGAGAAGAGGCAGCTGACGATGGTGCAGGGGAACCACCCCCGACCATGAGCAGCTGTGGAAGGGACTGACCTCCAAACACATCAGAACCAAGAATGGAAACATGGGGTACGTTTATGGGACCAGCCTCCCCCAGAAAAAAAAATATTACTAGGTTCGGTTATCACTTCACCCTGAATTCTTCACTTTGATGAGCAACAACCTTTCCTACCGGAGAACCAAAGGGTCATCTTTACACTGAGCATGCACCAAAGTGTAGAGAAATATTTTATATCGGTTCACAGCACCCTCATCCTCCCTGGGCAATTCAATTCATGTTTGGAAGGCGCCCTACACAACATTCTCTCTTGTTAGAACAGCTGCGGGAAGACTGTGTCCAGGTAGAGCTGTTTCTCCCACGTTCCTTGTTTTCATGATCTTGATGCTCTTTTCTTCTGTGTATTTATAGTTATTGATTTTGGAGAGAAAGAGATGGATGGGTTGTTCAACAGGTTGATGCATCATGGGTTGATCCTTGTAGGCACCCTGGCCGGGATTCGAACCTGCAACCTTGGCATACAGGGTGATGCCCTAACCACTGAGCTATGTGACCAGGGCTCACTCAACCTTGACACATTTGGGGAACAGCAACTGTGGAGTTGCTGGCTGGCCCTCCGTTGGGTTTTGTGTGAGGAATGTTCAGATGACAATGGGGCAGTGAACTTGGGGAGGAAGGTCAGAGAGGTCGGTGTCCTGATGGGACGCGTGCACCCCTCAACCACATATCCCTGTGGAAGACCCCCCTTCACAATCAGGGGCAGGCGGGGTGTTCCTTTCCCCCTTCCCTAAACTCCTTTAGGAAAACAAGTCACCCAGCGATCCATGGACACCCTGGGACGCTGTTCATACTTCCCATGAAAGCCATGCGTGTCTGTACAGTTCGGAGCACATGTGTTGACTCATGAGGGTAACGAGTTGGATGCAAGGCTTGCATTTTATGGGGTTCAGCTATGATGAGCTCAACTGTTTTACTTCACCGACTCTCGGTGTCTTCTCATGGAAAAGGAGGTGGTTTTCTTCCATGGCTACTGCACAGAGGACAAGTAATAAGCACATGGTCTTTTGCAGAACACCCACGATTTCCTGTTTTTCTCTCTTAGCGTTCTTGGTCGTCATAAGTGATCATTTCACAATTACGCTGTTCATCATAGGAGGCGCTTCACATCTGATCAGGGAGACAGTTAGAAAGCCAGCACACCCGCACCTCCCCTGACCCAGACAGGTAATGGAGCAGAAAGATGAGCAAAATTAAAATCCTGTGGGAATCTCCAGGCTTCCATGAGATGCAACATCCAGGGATTTCTAAAGGTCACCCGATTGCCTGATTTGCATTCGGATGCTCCAACACGTTGCCCCTTTTTAAATGCCAGAAATAATGAGTGACTATCAGGGCTCCAAATATGTTAAGGAGCTAGGAATTAATCACTAGAGTTATTTACCGCCTGGGAGAACTCTTTCAGAACAAAGGGAAACATAACTGCTCTAGAAACACTTGAGCGTCTAAAGAAAGAGACACAACTTTCCAGGTTGCTTTTCTCTCCAAGAAATAGAGATGTTCCATCAATATGAAATTACATGCTGCCTTTTGTTGTGGTTGTTGTTTTTAATGAGTTGACAAACATGAACAAGAGGGGCATTTTGTCAAAACTAGATGGGAACGAATTGACCACTCAGAATTCTACCGGACCGGAAAAGGGGGCTTCTGATTCTTCTGAAAATAAACTCAGGCCCATCAATTGACTGTTGTTGGAACAGTTGGATGCAGGAAGAGGCAAAGGAAGCAAAGGTTGGATGTGGATAAAAATGGTCACATTTTTTTTTCCGGCAAACGTACACAGTCTATTAAGACTGTGTACGTTACCAGTAACTACGTTTCTCCTTTAAAAACCAGATCTATCACATGCATCAGATAACCGTATTAGTATAAGATTGTTTTCTTCTTTCAGAATAACAGTTGCTGTTGGAATCATTTTTTTCCCACAGAAAGCCTGTCTAGTAATTACGTGGGTGATCATTACTTCATAAGCTAAAAAAATAATATGGTGTATTTCATCCCACTATGATTGAAAGAAAACTGTGATGGAAACCTACCAGGTGCAAAAATTGTGCCGAGAACTTTTTACGGAGAAGTCAAATAAACTGTCCAATGAGCTGTGTGGTTTGCAAGTTGAGTGTGTGCTCACGTTCTCGACCATCAGTCATTGGTGAAAACTAACCATGTGACCATCTCTGGATGCAAAGGGTGTTGGGAATTGTCATCTCTCGGGGAGACAGCCACATTCTAGTAATAATTTCACGGAGACAAAGAAAGAACACAGGACAGGGGGGGAACGGGTGGGTGAAAGAAAATGCACATGTTAAGTCTTCACAATAATAGTATTCGTAACAGGCCAGCACTCAACCCATTTTTTTCTTTAGTAAGAAAACTTACAAAATGCTGAGACTAATGCAGACCATGAGGGAACCTGCTGGAAGAAGCCATTGAGCATGTTTGTATGTTAGTCTCCCTGCGGACACCTGTTCCCTAAATGTACACCAGGCAAAAGCTTAGTGGTGAATTGTCACGTTCCGTGCCGTATTCACACATATTTGCTGGGCATAAAATACTGCAGGTTGCATGTCGCCTTTAGTCTAATGATCAATGCCAGTTCTTCTAGGACACGACTCCATCTCTGTTGCTTCAAAAATAGCTAGAGTAACACCCCAAATCTGCTCAGCTTGCTCTCTTGTCTTGTAAGGGACAGGATGCAATGGGCACCTGTCACCTAATGTTAGTCCCCTTAAGTAAAATCCTATCGAAAGGAACTTGGCTGATTTGGCGTAGAGAAAGTCTTCTTGTTTGGGTTAGCAAGTTATCTAATATGAAGGATATCGTGGCTACGTTTGTCAAATCCAGCATTAGCTGTCAAAGGACTGGCCATAGAGAATAAATGTTTCTATGGAGTTCATTTGGACGTTCAGATGTCCTTTGTCGCTGAAAGTATGTGCCAGGGGGACCTGAGCATGAGAGCACGGATTCCTGCACCTGGTGGTGGGCTCCGTGCTGGGGGGAGCACAGAGTCCTTGACGCAAGGAGATAATTCGCGTCCCGCGGAGGGTGTCACGTTTCCCGCCCCGGACGCCGGGCAGGATTCTTGCGCGTGGTTTGGGGGTCACTGCAGGACCGACGGCGAATTCTTTCAGCCAGCGCTTTTGGGGAGCGATTGCACGATGCTTTCCTGAGGTCCAACGTGTGGCGCAGATGTGGCGAAAGCGCACAGTTGCCTTTGATCATTGGGACTTGGGGAGCCACCCCAGAGTTTTTTCCTGCTGGAGCAACAGTGGTTCCAAAAAGACAGTCACCCGAGCTCCGAAGGTCAGGGTAGCAGGTCGCAAAAGAATTATAATGGTCCCGACTCCCCTTGGGCATGAGATTTGGAAAGCCTGACTGTACCCCCATGCCGGGCAGTCCCCCTGCATGTGTCACATAGCCGCGGGACAGAAGCTGGTGATTCTGACCTGATGGCAGGAGGTGGCCCTGTTCATTGTATCAAAATCAGCAGCGTTGGAACCAAATGCCATGTAGAAGAGCAGTCATACACATACACACACACAGACGCACACACAGAGGAACTAGGGAACACAGCTTCCATCCTCTCCTGTCCACCAGCGCTCATAACATCAGAAAGGAGTTTAAGGTCACGTCCGCACGTGCATCCGATACAAGCAGGCGATTCGACCACTTTTTTAAATTAAATACAAATTACATCACGGCCCTGAACATCAGGAACAGGGGACGCGTTCAGGGTCACGCGATGGAAGATGAACAGCACCTGCTGTTGAGTTAGGATCCGGCGGCATAAATGATGCGCAGGCTTGTGTCTTGTCTCGGTGGGGACACACAACCCAGCGACAGTGGCAGGGTCATTGTGGACGCGTGTCACTTTCCTCCCAGTGTGGTCACTGATGGGCGGTGTCCCCTGTGAACCCGACATGCGCCCCGAAAACCATCTTCTGTAATAATCAGCGCAGAGGCATTTCCTAAGTGGCTTCTGTGAAGGGCTTGAAACTCTGTGATGAGTTCAGAATCACAAATGACTCTTAAGAATATTTCTGCTCAGGCTAGCAAGACTGATTCTCTGTCCTTTTTTTTTTTTGGTTTTTAAATGGTGTTTGTTGCATTTTAATTTGTTTTCTGTGTCTAAAGCCGCACGAGTTCATTGGAATTATAGCAATGCCGTCACAAGCTAGCATTCCTGATTCGCCTTCTCCCTGCATTTCATGAATAAAAATGCAATGGCTTTGCATTTTTACTTTCTAACCGATGCTTTTCAAACACGGGGCACCCAGGGCAGAGAATCCAAGTGATCTTAAGGAGGAGACATTTTAAGGCAAAGAACTTATAAAGCAATGACATTTTTATAATCAGCAACGAAAGCACGCGATGTGAACACAGGGATTTGGAATTACCGTGAATATCCTCCAGTGCATTCCTCACGGCCGAGTGGAATTTACATAGCAGTCCACTGACACTATCATTTCCAAAAACTCATAAAAGTATTTTTGCTAGAGTCCAACGCCATTGCATCGCTTCTATAAAGCTTCCACGGGATAAAGGGTCGATACTCAAGAATCCTGAAAGAGCTGTTGCACTGAAGGAGCGTGTGACTTTTAGGTCTGATGTTTAGGACTCTAGAACATGAAATGGCACATGCTGTGGTATGAAAGAATCACACACAGGACCAGTGACAACAGGCCACACGACCAAAACATTTATTACGTGGCATACCAAGTATCCTTCAGCACAGTTATGGCAACAATCAGCCGATGAGGAAGTGATACTATGTACGTGGTTCTATTGCCTGTCTGGAGTTTCCTTGCCGTGGTTGGCTTTTGAAACTCAGCCGCCATGCTCTGAGGAAGCCCAAGCAGCTACTTGGAGGCACCTGGAGCAGCTACCTCATGGAAGAGCCCCAGATAAGATGCAGCTGACAGCCAGCACTCATCAGCACAGAAGGGAGTGGGGTTCCTTCTACCCCCCTGCCATGGAGTGACCCTCACTCCTAAAAAATTCCAAGGGAGTCCCCAGATGTTATGAGCAGGGACAAGTCATGCCCAGTGAATCCTTTCACAACTGCTGACCCACAGAATCCATCAGCCTAACAGCATGAGTATTACCATAATAAAATGATTCCAGTTTTACAAGTATTGGGGTGGTCAGAACGTTCTTTTGTTTTTCTCTAGGACGACTTAGTTGTCTTGAATTTCACTTGAAACAGTTTTGCGAGACGGTGTGGTGGCAGCGGGCATTTTAAAAAAATGTATCAAAATGGGTGAATATTTGTGCAGCCATTGTAGTATTGAAGGTGGAAGAAAATCAGCAACATTTCTGCCATGCTGTGTTTTATTATTTCAAGAAAGGAGAAAATGCAACTGAAACACACACACACACACACACACACAAAGATGTGTGCCATGCGTGGAGAAAGGGCTGCGATGGATCGAACATGTCAAAAGTGGTTTGAGACATTTCATGTTGGACATTTCTTGCCGGATGATGCTTCCCAGGTGGATTGGTGAGTCGACACTAATGGACAACAATCAACATTTTATCGCATGGGAGATAGTTGACATACTCAAAACATCTGAATCAATAAAGTTATTGGTGAAAATGAACAATGTGTCTTTTACTTTATGGGAAAAGAATGTATGGACTTTTTGGCCAACCTAATAATTTCAAAATACAGGTGATTTAGTAGGCAGCAATAAAGAATACACACACACAACACCAATGTCAAATTCAACTGAAAATGGAGATTTTTAAAATGCATGAATACATAGACCACTGTTTGCAAAATGATGCTTTACTAGGATGTTACCGAAAATAATGTGTTTTTTTTTCCTTTCTTAATATAGGTCATATTTTATATGCATACTTGCGAATAAATATTTCTAGATAGCATTTGTGCTTATGGTATAAACTGAGCAAATTCCGTATTTTAACAGGAGTAGAATGGTTGTTGAAACTATATAAATGGTTTCAATGTATGCCATTCACAGGGTGCCACTGGTAAGTAAAATGTAATTTTTTTTTTTACCATTTTAATGCTTTTCCTGCTGGGATGTGAATATTCAGTAGAACACTCAGCAACCTACTTTATAACGAGTTTTGTGCATCCCTAAATGTCATATTCCAGCAGGAAGGTTTTCAAGCATAAGAAACCGTGCTGTCCTGACACCTAGGAAGAAAATTAAATTTAAAAATGGGGACGATGTGTCTTGTGTCAGCATTTGATAGCACAAAAATGAGATTTTTCTGCGCCCGGTTGTCACGTTTTCCCAAACCGTTTACTGTTCTTCGGTGAATCAAGCTGAGCACCCACTGGAATATCAGTATTTAATTAGAAAGCAAACCTGCGTATGGATCATTGTCAAATCGCCTTCGGATGCTATCGCTTTATTTAATTTAAAAAAAACACATTAAATTAAGGTGCATGCTAGGGATACCTGCTTCTTGGTCTTGGAACCAACAAATGAACAAAAGAAAATGAATGAAACAGCCGTCCTGTCTCCAGGTGAGAAAACTTGGAAGCATCGATAAACACGGTCTGTTGGATTCCAACCTACCAGTAAGGAAAGACATGAAGAATCCAAAGCCACAACATGCGATTTCATCACCACAAAGTTAGCAACAGTTTAAATAGGTACCCTAGGCATGGATGGGAAATAGTAGCCGGAAGAAACGGGTATGCAAGTTACAAAGAGCAATTTGGTATTTTCTAATGTAATAGCAAGCGTCCGTTCCCTTACATTCCTTTGGAATAGTTTTCAGTGAAAAAAGAAGACATTTCATCGTAGGCTTTTTGGGGAGCAGGCAAGTCTGAGTTTGCTCTTGATCTTCCCACCTCCTGGCTGTGTGATCTCAACATGTCATTATTAGGCTTTAGATTCCAAGTTGTAGATTCGGAAAAAGAGTTTTACTAAGGATGGCAGACTCGAAGATTGAAGAAGCACAGTAAAATCCAAAACAAGGGAAATGGACAAAAAAGCATTGCCCATGTGCTGTGTCCTTTGCTCCATTGTTGGAAAATGGGAATGTTAGACATGAGGGGGATCTTCCAAGAAAACAGAGAAAGTAATTTCCAGTGTTTCTAGACAAACACGACTTCCTGCAATTTCCAAGGATTGACAAGTTCTGTGCATCACAGACGGAATGGAGAGTGACAGCATTTGCAGAAAGGTGCCCAGACTGACGTACCTCTAATGTCACTTTTTCAAACATTCACTAGACATTGTTGAGCCGTATTTATAATTCTGGGGCCAATGTACGATTGGGTGTTCAAAGACCCCATTCAAATTTTATTCAGCTAAATAATTCTACACGTGGGGCAAGTTGAATGGTTTTGAAAGTGTGAGCCAACAGGAAGAACCAAAACCACTTTCGATATTTTATTTTATTTTATTAATTTTTAAAAAGAGTTTATTTCATTATTTTTTAGAAAAAGGGGACGGGAGAGAGGGAGAGAAACATCCATGTATGGTCGCATTTCACCCGCCTCCAGCCACAGACCTGGCTGGAGACCTGGCTTGCAACCTGGTTCTGTGCCCTGGCTGGGAATCGAACCTTCGACCTTATCCACTGTGCTCCCAGCCAGGGCCACTTTTGATATTTTAAAAATCTTGCATGCTGGTTGCTCGAAGGCTTTAAAAATATGCTAACTGACAATGTAGAAATACTGACTACCTTCATTTTTGTAAAGGCTATTGTTCATAAAGCACGTAAAACGTGCTTTTGACGTTTCATTTGAAGTTTCTTGAACCCATGGGTTCGTTGGGACAGAATCAGCCTCTTTACTTCTTCAGTCGTGTGGTGGTTGCTGCTGTAGGTTCTAGGCCCGTCTGCCTTTTCTTGATGGTTATGTGTGTTGTAGGAGCGGAAATGGACTTGTGTGTGTTTACATGATACCTAACCGCTCCGTTAAGCCCTGCTATTGATTTGACTACTCCCTGCAGGTCCATGTGGTTGTCAGAACCTATTTGCTCATCACTGATATGTTATGACAGTTTTCCCTGCGTAAGACCATTGCCTCTGGCCTCTTGTACCAGCAGCACACAGGGCAGAAGTGGTGGGAGAGGCATCAGGGGATTTTCCCTAAATATCACACAGACATAATATCTTGCAGGCTCTACCTGAGTTCTTCCCCTGGTTAATGAAGCTCTGAATTCTTGGCTCCTGTGCGTTCTGCTCTTCAATGTTTGTAGAATTGTATTGACATTTTTTGTCATCTGGTGGAATGTGATCAACTGATGTAATTGTTTCTCTGTTCATGTGGGCTGTCTTTAATACATATATACACAAAAATATATATATATATTTCCTTCTAAAATGGCCCCAGGTGCTAGTCAGCATAGAAGGCTGGCTCCCAACCGATGACTATAATACATATATATTAGTGCTGCATGTTGCATTCTACGCAGGGCTAGGACGGTGGAGAAATGCAACTGCCATGCTCAGCACCTGTTACACGGTCAATCATTCCCAAGGGTTCCCTCCGCCTTGAGTTGCCTTCATTTTTCATGTACCTTCCATCAAAATGAACAATTCTGATTACGCTTCGGCCACTATGGAACTGATGGAATTAAGGCATACGTAGGCTGTTTTCCAGATAAACATTTCATAATTATACTTCAAAGACCCCTGTATGTGTTTTTCGTATAGACACAGGATCTTCCTAGGTAGGCTGCTGGTTAATCTTCCTGTAACATGAGCTACAAGATTTTTTTTTTAATTCAAGATTTTGTTTAAAATTAAAAATAAACGATAAAATAGCTGCTTTTGCTTATGGTTTTAACTCTTACGTCTTGAAGGGTTAAACATGCTATTTAATGATGACATAGAATAAATGGATGGATGAATAAACAAATAGTTAAGATAGATAGATGATAGATAGATGATAGCAAGATGGATAAAAATCCAGCCCCAAATTCCAGGACGAACTGAGGACACAGAACGAGGCCCAAAGGAAGGAGAGTTGCCCGAGAGAAATTCTTGGTGGAGTGACAGCGAATTCTTCCGTGAAACCTTCATTCACAGCGCATGGGACACTTGCTGGCCGTACAAATGTAAAAGCAAAACTTAAATTTGCATCTGCACGACGGTGCCGATGGAAAACGCTTTCTCCTTCTAGTTTTCTCTTGAAGGGACCGTAGCAACTTGTGTCCTTAGGTCGGACGGTGACATGATTTCTTCAAAGCCCGTGTTTGCTTTCGGTCTCCCAGGAATGTTTCATGGCAAAGAAAGAGTGAGGGTAGAAACATGTCCCCAACATGAGCTCAGGCGGTGAATAAACACGGAGATACGTATTTCCGATAGGGGCAAATGTCTATGTGACCAGGGACGTGTAACACGAAATGGCTTGGTTTCTACTGTATTATTTTGGTGTTACTATTTCCCTTTCTATGATGCTGCGGCTGATTGACATGCAATTGACTTGCAATTGACACCTTGCAAGTCCCTTCTGTTCTGAATTTATAAAGAAAGGGTCTCTCCCTGCCTCCGTCCAAGATTAATCCACAACAGGGCAGTTTTTGGTTATTTCACACGTTTTTTGAAAGAAGCCTGAAGCTGAATACCATATGCTTGCTTCCCCAGCCGCAATTTCAGGATACCTTGCTTTTTCGTTCAGGATGAAATTATGGTAATTCTGGGACGTGGAGAAAACAGATGATACCTAGTTTCATGAGCATGAAAAAAAAAAAAATCGAAACCCGTAGCCTGCCTGGCTCATTTTTTTTTTGTTAAAGTAGTTTGATATTGTACGTCAATAAAATGGTGCTAGGTTGACACAAAGCTGAAAAGACGCTGTGGATTTTATAGTGCTTTGTTTTTTTTAAAAAAAAAGTACTTAAAGAATGGTACTTCCATCATTCTTTGGAGAAAAGTACAGTGGCTGGTTTCTCACGCACGTCCGCCCCGTCCCTGGTTGCCTCTGAAACATCTAATTTCACATCTAGCTTCGTGGGGAAGTGCAGTTTCACCTCCTCTTCAAAGCTCCAAGGATGAGATCTGTCCTATTTGTATGGCGTCCGGAATCACAGAAACAAGGGCTAACCTGTGTTTTCATGGGATTCCCCTCCCCACCATGTCCTGTTTCTGGAGAATGATTGTCACCATAGGTCAACCTGCCCTGGCTGCTGGCATCCGAAATGTCTACAGTTTGCCGACTTATGCGGAAAGAGACCCAGCGCTGGTGCAGAATGAGGATAGAAAAGTCACGGTTAATACACGCCCTGTAGTTGCTGTCGTGTTAACGGGGTAACAGAACTTCCAAAATGCTCTGCAGCTGTACCCCCAGCTGACAGGACTTAGGGCTCAGGGTTGCTCACGGGCCCAGGGGGTGGCTGTGCTGTAGGAAGACACACAAACAGGTCCAGCGGCTCCGCAGGAAGAAAGAAGCTGATATCCATATAAATGGCCTGGAATCTGCCTGTGGGAGCATCTGCTTTTTTCTTTTTTCTTTTTCCTACAAGGGCCTGGAATGCTCATGTGTGAAGAACAAGGACTTCACTTTTCTAGTCTGCAGGGGCGGTAGATGCCATTGAGTGAGCATGTGTACTGTGTGGTTGTCGCATTGTAAATGGCTGAATGAGCAGAGCAGCGAATCTGCATCCAATTTTGCACAAAGCTTGAACATTCCTCTGTGGAAAGTATTTGGATGATGCAGAAGGCCGCAGCTACGGAAAACTGGTGATTGGCAGCTTCATCAGATAATGCGACTGTTTATGCATCACATCTCGTGCAGAGTTTTTTTTTTTTTTTGCAAAACATCAAGTCACCCAGGTAACTTCAGCCCTCCTACAGCCCAGACTTGGTGCCCTACAACTCCTGGCTTTTCCCAAAGGTAAAATCACCTTTGAATGGGAAAAGGTTTCAGACCTTCGATGAGATTCAGGAAAACAAGACCGGGGAGCTGATGGCAACTGGGAGACCTGTGAGGTCCCCTAGGGTGTCACTGTCCTGTGTACCATGTTCCTCGTCTTCTGCCTTTTCTTTAATAAATGTCTCTGTGTTCATAGTACATGGCTGGACACCTTCTGGGCAGACCATGCAGATGACATTTTGAACAGTTGTCATGAATACAGGGCGTCAGGACATTGAAAAGCAGAAGGTTAAAAGGGGTTCATGTGGTTGCATGTTCCACGCCGTTGTACACCTAGTTCTCTGCGTCGAAAATGCTGCGAATATTATGGACTTTGTCAAGCATTGAGAAGAGGGTTTGCTTTTAGCTCCACCTCTCACCCATCAGCACCATTTTTTGTGTGTTTTTTTCCCCTAAAACCCAGGTCGATGCCCTCGACAGGACACAGGTAGTTGTTCAGCAGAGGCCAAGGGTGTGAGCAAATGTAACACAGGGAACGCAGGGGAGCAGGACACCAGAAACCTAAACCATGTTGTGGAACGAAAGAAGGTGGTTTGGGAAGTCCACGCCCTGTAGGATTTCATGGGTCGGACATCCCGCAACAGGCCAATGACAGGGAAGGCAGACAGACCCACCTGTCCCGGTGCGTGGGTGAGGAGCTGTGAACACGTAAAGTGCACGGTGGAGAACCTATTCTGTAGGACACGTGAGCAGCGCATACATGGATCTACATATACATTTGTCAGAAAAGTAACGGCGCTGGACAGGCGGTAATTGAATGTAACATATGCCAGTTAAAAACCCAAAACCCAAAACAGTGAAAATATTTAGGAAGCACGTAAGAGACACGGGGATGGCATGTGCCCCGTGACAGAAGAATCTATGGATCTGACACACATAGCAGGATTGCCAATCATGTCTCTTCATTTCCGTCTTAAAGCCAATGAGGTGCTGCAGAAAATCCATTCTTGTTCGTGTCCATCAGTCCATGATAAAATTAGTTGTGTTGTAGGTCCCATGGCTTCTTGACGTCACAGAATCTATTGATGATATACATTATCACAAATGTTTAAAACCTTTGCCTGAGGGCACATTCAATGATTTGAGAGAGAGACAGGGAGAGAGAGAGAAACATCAATCAGTTGCTGCCCATTTATGCCCCGGCCAAAGGCTGGACCCAAAACCTAGTTCTGTGCCCTGACCGGGAATCAAACCTGCAACCTTTTGGTGCATGAACTGATGCACCAACCAATTGGACCAGCGTCTTATGGACAATATTAAGTACGGATTTGCTGTCTACAAGAACGGACCAATTCGAAAATGGGTGACAGACACATGGTTCCCTTGTACCCAAATACAGCTCAGTGTAGATGTGGCCCCTGCCGTCTAGACATGGAGACACGCAGAGACAGGAGGTAGTATGCACACATGCATGTCTCCTCAGTGGACCAGGCCTGTACGGGCATCTCTCATGGGGACCTAGGTTTCGTGAACATCTTCATGTGCACTACTATATCCTATGATCAATAAACAAGGCCCGGTACCCTGGACGTAGGAGGTACATGCATGGAGCCAGCCCAGCAGGAATGACCGGCCGCTCGTTGGTAACAATGACAAGAAGGAGCCATTGATGTTCATTTCCAGGGTGATCCATACACAGCGGCAAAGTCCAAGGAACACCAAATGGCCCTCGGCTTTGCTCCACTTGCTGCCGGGTTAATGAACCAACAATATCCTCCGGCCTTTTATGGGCAAATCAATAAAGGAGTCTGTTGGCACAGCTCCTACCGCCCGCAAAGGAGGTGTAAGGCAACCCCCCCAAATTAAGCAGCTCCCCCCAGGAAACGCCTTATCAGGGTCTTCCTTTGGTGATCACGAGGCCATTTAAAGCAAACCTCAAACCTGTGTGGGTGAACACGGCCCTAATTCCATGACAAGAATTGGATTCGCGTCGGGATTAGCCGTTCCAAAGATCAAGTCCGCAAGCGAAACCGCACCAGTCCAATAGCTCAGCTCCGGGAAACCAGTTCCCAGCCTCCCTACTCGGCACGTTTTCAAAGATTTCTGCCTCGTGGTGCCGAACTCAGTGGAAGATGATGAACTTGTCAAATATCAAACCCAACAAAACAAGGAGTATGTCAGATATCTGAACGCCAGGTTACAGTGACAATAACATTCATGTCCTAGCAAGTGTCCCTACTGTATTTGATACCATACTCTTGTGATTGATATGCTAACAAACGCACTTGATTGATTGAACAGTTCGTTTTTATTTCCCCCTCAAAACATACGTATAAAGGTTTTTAAAATTCAGCACCAAGCACGTCTTTCTGGGGCAAATCACGAATTAACTGGCTCACATTCATAGACGGTTCTGTGTTTTGCTTCACCTCTAAGAAGATGTTTGAAATCAAGCGTGCGAAGATAAGAGTCTTTAAACAGACCATGAGTGAGCATGGGCATGGGTGAAATTGATGGCCAACACTATGCATCAAAACTCTGAAAATGTTTCATTCCGTCTGTTTTATTTACCTACGGGTGCCCTGCTGTGGGTCTCTCAGTTTCGTTTCTTCACATCATTGGATCACACTCCAAAGAACAAAATAAAAAAATAAATAAAATAAACATTACAAATTGGAGTCAGGAATGGGGTGTGTCCATTGCCAACATTTGAAAGAGAAAAGATGCATTTTGTTATGTGACAGTGAGCATTGGGGCACGTTGGAATATCAGGAAAACTTACCATATAATTAGGCAGCTATCAGAGTTGGGGTGAACTGTCTTCTTAAAGCAGGATAAATGTAAAAATATATAGCAAGCCCTGGCTGGTGGCTCAGTGGATAAGATGCCGGCCTGCGCACCCAAGGGTCGCTGGTTCGATTCCCAGCCAGGGCACATGACCAGGTTGCGAACCAGGTCTCCAGTCAGGTCCCCAGCTGGAGGCAGGTGAAAGGCAACCCTACATGGATGCTTCTCTCCCTCTCTGCCTCTCTCCCTGCCCTTCTGTCTAAAAATAATGAATACAATCCTGGGGAAAAAATTGGAGTTAAAAATACAGATACGGCTGTCTGTTGGAATGCTCCTCTTGCTTTTTTTTTTCTTTTTTTTCCCTGCCAAAGAAAATGAGCAGTATTGCTTCTTCTTCTTTCCTATTCACATGTGAAGAGTCGTTTATCTCCTTGGAGTGAATGCTGCACTCTTCAAATTTCTCCCGTTTCCAGAATCTCCATCTTTCTAAGGTACACCCTGGTGTTCCTTGTGCTGTGTGATCTTTAAGGAAAACAGAAACATTGAACACGTGTCATGAAACAGAACACGGTGAAGCCCTGAGAACAAAATAGACGAAATCGAATACAGAGTCAAAAAATTTTCAGTGTTAATGGTGGTGCCCAAAGACCTGTTCTGTTGGTTGTTTTTAAATCTACCCGCTACTTTTATGATGGAAAAACAAAGGGTCCCTAAGCCTTTCCCTGTAGGACAATTATTTCCAGATGGAAAACTATCACCATTTCTGTGACATGACTTGAATTAACCCTGGTTTTCTTCCCCTTTGACATTTTTTTTAATGCTAGAATAGGAAGTAATATGGGTCCCTGGGAATAACAACACTAATGACTGAGTTTTCTGAAACCGAAATCGGGTGGCTGAGTTTTCCTAACATTGTCAGACGCGATCCACCGGTCGTCCGTCCCAGTTAGTGAGTTCCACGGGGGGGCAAAGTTGTGTTAGGTTCCTGGGGGGACCCTGCTTTCAGACCCAGCCACGCAGCGGATTGAATCAGCATGTGAACAGGTCTGTTTTCTTGTTCTCGAATAGAAGGTCTTTGACTTTCCTTCACCGCCTTCCAGCACCAAACCACCTCGTTTCCACGGTGAATTCCCTACATGTGCCATGATACACGGTCACACCTGGTGTCACGGTCCCCGTGGGGGAACATCTTGGGCACTTTCCCACCTCGTTCTCTGCTTCCAGATTTCTCAGCGAGCTCCAAGCAACACGGCGAGGACTTAATTAAAATGCTTAAATCTCACACCATGAAAAGCGTTTATACTCGCTGCAAAGATGAAAACGTATAATTTTTAAAAGATACGGTTTCCTTTGTCCAAAGGCACCCCCGACCGGGGCATCAAATGCACAACTAAGGGTAATTAGGGACACACGTGTGAATGGACGTGAGGAAGATCACGTAGGTCATGGGCGTGTAGGCGTGGTTGGGCCCAAGTGTGTGCATACATGTTTATTCCATGTTTGTATGGATGGAGGTGCATAAAATACAGCTAAGAAAGGACAGAGAAGCATTTAAGAAGCAGAATAAGATAGAGCATGGCAGAATATGGAAACTGTTAAGTGTCCCAGAAAAATGCAATAGGCAGGTGTGAGGAGATTCTCCAAGGGGAACAGGTTTCTACATAGTCAGCCAGTGAATAGGTGCATGTTCCCACGCTGGCGTTTGCAACACTACCCTGTACATGGTTCTTCCTTCCCAGGGTGAGCTCCAAAGTCACCCCCTTCCTCCTGCAGGCACCCCTGGTCGATGTGGGGAGGGCTCAGGATCCTTTCCTTCTTTATTGGAGGTATCGGGGTGACACTGGTTCATAAGATTCTGTCGTTTTCAGGGGTGCAATTCTACAGCACAGCAAGTCTAGGCATGTATTGCATTGTGCATTGACCAACCCAACTCTCCTCTCTCTTTGACCTCCTCACCCCCGTTCCTTCCGGCCACCACCGAGGTCTGTCTGTGTCTGCAAGGTTTTAGTTTTGGGGGTCCCTGCACCCAGCCCTGCCAGGGCCCTTGGGTGAAGAAGGCTGGGGAGACCTGACAGCCCTACTGTGCATCAAGAAGCTGGCCCCTTGTCAAGGTTGCCGGACGCCTGGCGCCAAGTCCCACCGGTCCCAGGACGCACTGGGTTTGCATGGGTTTGACAGCCTATCATGCCTACATGCCCCAAGTTCACAGTCAAGTCTCCATGGCACCAAACATGACAGGGCTGACCCAAGTCAGGGTTCTCCAAGTATAATCCTAGCAGCGGACTCACAGGGTCAAAACGAACCCTTTTTTTAAAGGCAGAACACAGCAAAACAGAACATGAGGTTACAGGATGGTTTTTCATCCGCACGCCCCAGCCTCAGCACTCAGAGTTTCTGCGCGAATGACTTTCAGGTCTCTGCTGACTGCCCCTGTCCGTTTGTTTTCGGTCGTTCCCTGGCCTGCAGACGTCGCTGAGAACACGGTCTTACCCACCTTTACGGAGCAAGAAAGCTGGGCACTTCACGTTGTTCCAAAGTTTCGGGCTGCGTATGCAAAGATGTTTTTAAAAAATGTGTAAAATTAGGCTTTCTGAGGGAACCCAGAAAGCTGTTTCAGAAGCAATAAAATATATATATAAAGGAGAGAAAGAAAGAAAGAAAGAAAGAAAGAAAGAAAGGAAGGAAGGAAGGAAGGAAGGAAGGAAGGAAGGAAGGAAGAGAAAGGAAGGAAGAGAAAGGAAGGAAGGAAGGAAGGAAGGAGGGAAGGAAGGAGGGAAGGAAGGAGGGAAGGAAGGAGGGAAGGAAAGAGAAAGAGAGAAAGAAAGAAAGAAAGAAAGAAAGAAAGAAAGAGGAAGAAAGAAAAGAAAGGAAGGAAGGAAGAAAGAAAGAAAGAAAGGAGAAAGAAAGAAAGAAAGAACGAAGGAAGGAAGGAAGGAAGGGAAAGAAAGAAAGAAAGAAAGGAAGGAAGGAAGGAAGGGAGGAAGGAAGGAAGGAAGAAAGAAGGAAAGAGGAAGAAAGAAAGGAAAGAGAAAGAGAGAAAGAAGGAAGGAAAGAGGAAGAAAGAAAGAAAGAGAGAAAGAAAGAAAGGAGAAAGAAAGAAAGAAGGAAGGAAGGAAGGAAAGAGGAAGAAAGAAAGAAAGAAAGAACTCAAAAACTAAACCACCACCCAAAGGATGGTTTAGTAGGATTCTGACGAAAGGAGGAATCTGTTTCTAAACTCACCCGGGGTTTTGGTAGATAGTGAAATTCCTGAATCCAGCCTCAGAAAATGGAAAGGAAAAACAAAACCGACATCATGAACACGGTGGGTATAGATCCAGAAAGAAGGTGGTCCCAGGACTTAATTTGCCTGAAATGGTTCCAAGAAAAGTTGCTCTTTCCCATGAGCTGTTGACCCTTCGTAGGGTGTAAACATCCATTCTGTTGGGTTGAAACACTGGCTTGGGTCAGATGACACAATTCTTGTCTTTATCCGGCATTTCTGCCTAGTTGTTCTTGGTTTTTCTGGCTGGGCACTGTTGCTATGCGCTGCGTGTGATGAGCACGTCATGTTCTGCATCGATTCTAATGTATTCATACTCTTGTATTATTCAAACTCAGTCTCTGTGGGCAGTTCCATTCACCCTTTCAAGTAGCATCCAGAAACGGACCCGCTTCCTTTCAAACACCCCAGAGAGCTCCGCTGAACTTCCTTGTGAAATCGACATCATCTCTATTGGCTAGAATTGCACCTCACGCAAGAACCAAAAATTCAGCCCGATGATCTCGTTCTTCATCCATGATCCCGCTTCACGGGTACTCGCGTCCCGCAGTGAGGTGTGTAGAGCGTGTTTGCCGCTCTATTTTTCAAGGAGAAGGTTTGCCTTTCGGTTTTATTTACATAGTTTGTCCTTGGCGTGGGTCTTCTAACATCTTTTCCCTCCCTTGCTTGCTCTTCCTGTTTTTTTAAAAAGATACGTTGCGGGCTAATTTCCTTACGCCCTTACTTCATCTCTGTATATTTTTCTCCTCCTAATTTTGTGGTCTGTGATAAATCAAGAAGGGGACTCTCTTTTAGCTCCCTCAGATGCTCAGTTATAGGCTTCAAAATGGCATGTCTCTGTTTTTTTTTTCACAGGAAAAATAAAACAGCATTTCTTTCTTTCTTTCTTCTTCTGAAGGATCAAAAAATTGACTGCTATTTGCATTTTTTAAATTATCCTTTACCTGTTTCTCACATGGTTTAGGTTTCAAAACATGTTCTTTTTCTTTGCTGAGAAACCAAATAACATTTCTTTGACACATATGTGTAAGAAATAATCATGATAGGCATACGCACACACATATATATAATTTCAGATACATACGTATGTATAAGAAATAATTGTGATAGGCATACACACACACATATGCACATCCATATCTATAATTTCAAATACCTATATATGGATAAGAAATAATCATGATTGGCATATATATATATTATATATATATATATAATGATTTAGTTTTAGTAAACACTGGTACTATTTTATAATCTCCGTGTTTAATGACTGAGGTGCTACTGCATTGTTAGGATAAACTAATGCAGAAAACAGGTTACTCAGATTATTACATTTGTCAAGATGCAATCAATCCCAAATCCAAATCACAGGGACAACATGCATTGCTACATGTACGTGTTCCATGTGGAAGTCACCTGGCATAACTGACAGGTCAAGTTCCAATTAAAATGAAAAAGAAAAGGTAAGTAATAAACTTAGTAGCGATATTGAAACACCCTTGGCATGCCCAGAAGTACTCCATGTTCTAATGATGAGTTTAATTTCTAGTTAGAATTCCAAATGGCGCAAATTCTGATGGAAAGCACTGTCGAGTTCAGTAGTTTAAATTCCCCTCAATGCCGGCAGTCTTGCCAACTGAAATTCTCATTTAAATTTCTAAGCCGTTACAAACCACCGCAAGGAAGGCAGGTCCACTCCTAAGCAAAGCAAACAGCACCGGTGTCATTATCAGCTCAAATTCCCATTAAAATTCCAGGATAAAAATGTCTCCCGTAACAGGTATCTTTCCACTTCATCTGTTGCATTTTCAATACCACTAGAATACATATGCAAATGTTCACACCGCATCCCTTTGCTTATCAGATCCAATTAAAAACAACAGCGGTTACCCTAATAACGAATTTCAATCAAATGTCTTCGTACCTGGAGGAACTAACATGAGAGATGATCATCGCGTTCTATTTTTTCTTTTTCTGTTTTGCTAATTCAAGTTCCCGACACAAAAGTGTTTAACTGAAAACACGGGCACACGTAGTCGCTCAGGATTTCAATAATGCTGTTTTCTCATTCGTTCGGGCCCAAAGACGATAGTGAAAGTCAAACAAATTGGACAACAAGCACGTATTTATTTCAAGTTCTAATGAGTAGGGACGCCCACGTACTTGAAGTTTTCATTCCAATTCCACAACCGACAAAATCCTGGTTTTCTTATTCACAGGAATCAGAAATAACTCTGGTATATATTTATTGATGTTTCCTTTCAGCACACTGAAATTTCAGACGAAAATGTCCAGTTGAAATTTCAAAACCCCCGTAAAAACAATGACACGCGCTGAGGACCCTTTCTACTTGAAATGCAAATAACGCCGGTTAATGCGATTAATGATGAGCTCACCTGCCGATTCAGAGTTCATAATCCAGATCGGTTGAATAATAAGAGATAGCGGTCCACGTCCTGGTTGACATTCTGAACCACACGGGGTAACCTATTCATTTGCACTCAGTGTAAATCAAACGCAAATACTCCTTTCTGAGCGGCACCAGCGTGTTCATCGTTGAATTTCCAATTTAAACCTTTTTAGGTCTATTGTATTGATGATGCTGTTACAGGTGACCCTGAATTTTCCATTTGTTCCCCTCCACCCTGTCTTCTATGCACCAGTTTGCTAATTCCTGCCCCATTTCCCCATTTCTTTCCCCCGACATGGTGCGTCTTCTTGACAGAGAACAATTGTCTCTCAGCAAACACGGTACCGCTTTCATGGAAACCCTGGAAAACAGGAAAAAGATAAGCTCACGGATACTTGCAGAAGAGATGGGAAGGCTCATTTCGAACTCAGCTTTCTTCCACCTTCGACTCATCGGTCATAAGGCAGAGGGGGTCCTCTCTGCCAAGTTATTCCTTCCCCTTCATTTTCCAGGCTGGGGTTTATCTTTTGCCCACGTGACAAAGGGACCCCTTGCGAAAGGACAACGAGACACCGTCAAAGGACTTTCTGTTCCCGGAGTTGATGGAAGACTATCACCAACTACGTGGACAGTGGACACGTTTGGTGTGAAACGGAAACTTACACCTTTCCATCCAATGGATGAGAATCTAAAGGGGGAAAAAAAAAAACACTGGCCTTGAACGTAATGCCTGATAAGTTTCACCCATGATGTGGTGGCTATTGTCCACCCTCCGGCCTTTCACACGTGAGCAGAAAAACGTCCCACCGTGAACATTTAAATTGAGTTGTCCGGTAAAATGAACCCCTGCAAGTCGCCCACAACCATCAAGTGACCTTGATCTTCTTTTCCTTGTAGTTCATGCCAACGTGTTTACAGTTGTTGGTACAGAAAATAATACAACTGTTCATGAGTAATAATACAAGAATAAATCTTGGTTTGTGTACTCACAACCATCAGCCTGCTTTTGCCCAACCTTGGTATATAGTGAATATCATCTCCTTTTGGCCATTTGATATTCATTCCCCTTCGATAGAGGCTTCACCAGGTTGTCCGAGGGCCACTGAAATAAAATTTCTGTCCCATACATTGTAAGAAAACATGTAGATGGAAAAACAGTTTAGATAGATTCATAAAACAATAATACGCGTTCACCATGGTGATGCAGGTAAACATTCAAAGTCAAGGAAGAACTCTGTAAAGCTGACGGGACATAAACTATCTCCCTGGGTGTCCTTTCTCTCTCTTTGAACATCCGAAGGTGACCTAGGCATTGTAGTGTTTCCATTTCATTAGAAAGTCATATTATGGTACAAAGTATGTCAACACCACCCCTGTGAAAAACATATCAACACTCAGACGTGGGACCGTAGTGGTCTCAAGAGGAATGAAAGTACCTGAACCCCTTTCAGTATCATGGATTTGTAAACTATAAGCAGAGGAAACGGTGTTTTTAAATTTCTATTTTATGGTAAGTTATAGATCACTTAAAAATCGAAGAGTTGCTTTTAAGGGTCTTTACCGTGGTCGTGCATAATTCTTCTCTTTCTCAAACCTGCCACCTGCCTCTTGCCATCTTCCTTTTTCTGCAATAATTTTCAAGGGCTAGATCTTTCGCCCTTAAATTCTCTGCAAAATTTGGCCCCAGGGCCTTTAAATAAACCTTCGTATATATATATATATATTTTTAATTTTAGAATCATTGCAGAGGCACAAGAAAGAAACTAGTAGAGGCAGACCCGGTTTGGGCTATTTTTAACATTGTACCCCAATGTGGGGCACAGGAGACTGTGGACCTCTCTCTGGATTTTTCCGGGTAGTGACAGCTTCTCAGACTTGATGCATTAGTTTCTGATGACGGAACAGCGTGGCGGTGCGGCGCGCAGGTCACGCGTGTGGCCTGTCTTTCCACGGGGAGCTGTCATGTGTTTTTCTCTTGATTTCTCTCTCTCATTCACTCGCTCTCCCTGTTTCTATGGATTCAATCAATACACATTAAAGAGGGTGAAGAATTACGTTCTACCCCCTGCAGGTTGAAAGAACAGGAAGTGAAGAATAGGAAAGGAGTTTGTTTACGTAAAGGGGATAATACAGATTTGGATTAAAGGTGGGATTCTGCTGTGAAGACTCTCTCCTGTTAAAACACCCCAAAACACTGCGAACCCAAAGGTCGCTGGTTCGATTCCCAGCCAGGGCACCTACCCAGGTTGCAAGCCAGGTCTCCAGCCAGGTCCGTAGCTGGAGGCAGGTGAAAGGCAACCACACATGGATGTCTCTTTCCCTCTCTGCCTCTCTCCCTTCCCCCCTCTCTGAAAAATAATAAATAAAGTCTTTAAAAAAACACCCCAAAACACCCCGTCCTCCCAGAGCAGGCCAGTGCTAGAACAGAGGAGTCAGGTACCATCGTTTTCTAGGGAAATAGAAGTTCACAGACCAGCATTCCTGGTAGAACCATCCGTGCTTGATTCACGGAGGGTCTCACGTGTGCTTTTGGCTTTTAATTCAGAATCTCTTTTAAACCATCTTGTTCCCCCTCACTGACCAACATAGGGCTGTTAGCCCAGTGCTCTGGAAACATTAACGTTGAAATCGTCAGCTCCTGTCTGAATGACCCTGTGCAGCCATGTCTGTGACCGTGTATTTAGCAGGGGGCCCTGTGCCATCGGGGTCTTTGAATTTAAATTTGTCCAAGAGAATTGCCCTTCCTACATCCCAAGACTTCCAAATGCGGACTTCAGTGCCTGGATAATGCACTCTTTTTTTTTTTTTTTTTTTTTTTTTAAGATTTTATTTATTATTTTTCGAGAGAAGGGAAGGGAGGGAGGCAGAGAGGGAGAGAGACATCCATGTATGATTGCCTTTCCCCTGCCTCCAGCTGGGGTCCTGGCTGGAGACCTGGCTTGCAACCTGGTTCTGTGCCCTGGCTGGGAATCGAACCTGCAACCTTTGGGTTCGCAGGCCGGTGCCTTGTCCACTGAGCCACCAGTCAGGGCTAACGCACTCTTGCAGGTCTCCCTTGGTTGAGGCAGAAGGCAGGATGCCGTCCCCCTTGGGGGATCTTCAGGAAATAATTACCTAAATTCCCGGAACACAGCGCGTGCAAGAAATGTTCCTAAGTCCAAAAGGTGACGTCGTGAAATGGTGGATACGTGCGTTCCGGTCAACCTGCGTATCCCAGGGAAGCGACAAAAATGGCATTGGAACATGTCGTGCACGGTGCGCCGTGGTGAACGGCTGCATGTATTCTGAGCAGAGCCACCTCCTGAAATAGCATCAGTGCTCCAAGCCGCCCCGCTAATTAATGACAAAATCCTGCTCCCCTGACGCGCCTTCGTGGCACTCCAGGTGGTCAATATCAATCGATTGCTTTTGGCCTTTAGAGGGAAGTTACTTCCCGACCTTCGGGTCAGCCTCAAGAGCACTTGAGGATGTGCTTGCGGAGCTGATGGGACCCTAAGGGTCTCCTCAACAAAACTGGGTTGTGGAGGGCAGCTTCCAGTTCAGCGCTCTGCAACGCAAGCGTTTGATCCACCAACAACTGCACGGAGGGTTCAGTCCATGAACGTAAAGGCAGGATGGTTCTAGTTTGTGTGCAAAGACGAAACGTCAACGTGCCACTGTGATGTGATCCTAACTGGCTTGTGGTTAAGCAGGCCAATGGGCAGAGGTCGGTGAGTGATCCTGGGGACCCCACAGCTGCAGCAGGACAGAGTCCACCCCTGAACTTCACCTGGACAGAGGAACCAGGCCCCACCCCTCAGCTCCAGCCTACGAGGTGTGGATGAAGAGTTGTGGACAACCGTAGAACTGTCCACAAAGCCTTACCTTTCTAAACTTCTATTTGCCGCTGATGGTCCGAAAAATGCTGGTTGATGCTGTCAGAACTTGTCCACTGTCCAGGGGTCAAGTTAGGCGGTGTTTTTTTGTTTTACAGATGTGCACAAGGAAAGTCATTCTTCTTCGGTTGAGTTGAGGGCTGGGCATCTGTAGAAGACCTTTCCCGTTGAGTGTCAGTAGAATCAAGAGTTTTAGGCAAAGTTGGGTGGAGAGAGAGAAAAAGGAAGATGAAAAAGAAGAGGAAGGAGGAGAGGAAACCACCCAGCAGCGCAGACAAGCAAAGGAGCTGAGCCCCAAATGGCAAAAATACGGAGAAACTATGCACCAAAGATGGAGAAGCCATAGACCGATCGTATGTCACCTCCCGGCACCTGTTAGCTGTAGAACCCAGAGTTTTCCTCTTTGCTTGATTTCTATCAGACATCAATCGTTTTCCAAGTCAATGCATGTCCATTTTCACTTTGTAGGAACAGTTCCGCTCATGCCACGAAGGTTGAGTCTGAAGAAGCCGCGTCTGTGATGGACAGATAAGCTAACACCCACCCCCAGGAACAAGGTTCCCCCTTGGGAACCTTGTCTAAAGACACAGTGAAACATTGCAGCTAAGACTGAACGTGGAGCCTCTCCTGTGTAGAGGTGGTTTCATGGAAACTCTCTGTTCTGATCCTCATCCAAGGATGTTTTTTTATTGGTTTGAGAGAGAGAGAGAGAGAGGAAAACATCAACATGAGAGAGAAGCATCCTTGCCTGTCTCCTGTATATGTGTCCCAACCAGGTTTTAACGTGCCATGTAGGCACGTGCCATGACCAGGATTCGAACTCACAACCTTTTCGTGGATGAAACAATGTTCCGACCAACTGAGCCACCCAGGCAGGGACCAGGGAAGGTGAGGCGTGAAGCTGCACTGATGGGCATCTCAAAAAGATAACGCATCATCAGACATGTTACAGTCCCTGGATGGCTGGTTTCATGGGTTGGAGGGTCAACCTGTGCCCCAAAATACTGCAGGTTCAACCCCAGTCAGGACACATATCAAGGTTGCCATTTTGATCTCTGATTTGGGGTGCACACGGGAGGCAACTGGTTGATGTTTTTCTCTCACATTGATGTCTCTCTACATACGATTTCTCTCTTCTCTCTCTCCCTCTCTCTAATCAATAAAAATATCCTCGGATAAGAAGGAGGGAAATATTATACGGTCACCTGACGGATTTATAAAAATGACACCCAAGTCTCTTGAAGCAGAAACGAACCGTGCCCATTAAAAACCCATCAGTCATCTCTGTTGACTTGGGAGATGTCCGTATTTAGCATATATGCCGACGAATCTGGAATTAATCTTCTCCTTCTTCTCACCTGCCAGAGAGTCATAAAATTCTGAAATGGAAATTTCTCGCTGCAGGCTTTTCCCCCCGCCTGACTAGGGTGGGTGCCTTTCTTGTGTCTCCTAATAAGGTTGGCCAAGCTGCCACCAACAGACCATCAAGCGTGAGACACAAGAAATGGCCCAGCTTCCAGGTCTGCTTCCGTCACGCAGTTTCTTTCTGGGAGAAGCTGGAAGACTGCGGCATAGTTTCCCTATAGACACGGGTGTGATTATGATGAAGAAGCTCTTTTCCATGATTTTTACGTTTTGCAGTCGTAGGCAGGCACCCTGCGGGAGACCTAGCTCAGCAAAACCTAACACGTACAGCCTCCTGGGCTTTGAGAAAAACAAGCCTGAAAAATGTGCCTGGATTGTTGCTGTTCAGGATTTTTGCAGAGCACGGACGCGTGGTGGACCTCAGGTCCGTGTAGAGCAGCCACGCATGAAACAGACCCCTGCACTTGGATGATAACAGCACATGGACATGCAAATAATCAGGCAAGAGCTCTGTTGCACCTTATCCCATGGCAAATGATTCTTCTCCGTAGATTTTGTGCAACAATTGTAACTTTCTGCGGGCCTTAAGGGGGAGGCCAGGGACAAACCATGAAAAGAAAACTTAACTCTTGAGACTTTTGGGATGTATATCCTTTTATAATTTTATCTAGGTGGATAGATAGATATCAGGTAAACAGGTAGATGATGTAGATCTGTAGAAGATAGAAGATAGGTGATAATTACAGAGGCGATGATACATGTATCAGATAGATAATAATTCTAGGTAGGTGAGTAGATCAATAGATGGGTGTTTGATGAAAATTACAGATAGCTGGATGGATAGGGAAATAGGCAAATGATAGCTAGATAATGTAGTGTGTGTGTGTGTGTGTGTGTGTGTGTGTGTGTGTATAGGTAGGTGTGTCTACAGCTATAGTTACCGCTTCAATGGCAATGATCAATTTCCACGTATAGTTTGCCACTTCGCCCAAGTCACATTAGGTTAAAGACGATCGTGTTTCATTGGCCTCCATCATCCCAGCCCAGCAAGATAAGTGACTCCCTTTCTAAGTCAAGGAAGGAAGGAAGGAAGCCATACAGGCCGGGGGTCAAAGCAGACCCCCCTGTGTGAGCCACGCACCCACCCCAGTGTCGAGGCAGGATGTTGACGGTCACCAGTGGTGAGAGTGAGGGTCCTAAGTCCAGCTGGACGGCCACGGCCGCAACCAGAGACGGGGGGGCTTACCGGATGCATGTTTATTCCCTTTAACTCTGCAAGCTGGGGTGATCATCTACGCTCCCCGTTGAAGGAACGGGCAGTATTTTTTGGAGTGAAAATCAGTCGTGTTGCAGGAACAGTGCGAGCAAGGTTGATTCCCCCGCAGGCCCTGAGCAGTTAGAAATGTAGAGAAGGGTGCTGAGACCCGGTGGAGGTAGAAGAAGGAAAGAAGTAGCAGCAAACAGGAGGGAACTGCCTTCACCCCAACATCAGTCAAGGACAGGGATTTAGGGAGATGCAGCAGACTCGCATCCTACGCACTGAACTCACTTTGGTCTTCACCAGGGCGGGGCTTCTCTGGCAACAATTCTAACGTGAGGTGAGACAGGCCACGTGCAAATAAATAATTAGAAATTAGGCAGAGCCAGGTGGGCCCGCTAGGGGATGCTCCAACGAATCTTTCAGGGGGGAGTTAAGCAGCACCCCCAAAAGGTCCTCATGGGGGACATTCACAGAGCCCCATCTAAATGCATAGAACATACCTGGAGACCTAGGCTTATTATTTATCATTTTCCCCTAATAATAAATCATGGATAGGTCATGGCATGGCCTACGGTGACCACTTCCGCCTGGAAGAAGTTGTGTCAGAAAACGCAGACGGTGTGTTGCCAGAATATTCCGTTTCGTCACCTTAGACTTCTCTCTTCTCCACGGGGGGGGAGGCTGTCCCTGCATGACGCCATGAGGACCCTCGGTGCGTGATGGAACTGGTTCACCGTCTTATTGATCAGCATGCCCTGTGCCATTTTCATGGGCCGGCGCTGCAGTGTCATCGTGCGTGATGAAGATGGAAACCATGTCCTGTACCGTCCGATGAAAACCACGTGGCTTCTCTGGGAGCTGCTTGAAATCCATGAAACCATGTCTCTGCCAAGTTTTCCGTAGGTGCCACCCTCCCGTGACCAGGTCGCGGGGGTCATTTCTCTTTTGTTCACAGAGTGTCAGCCGATGAAAGAGCCGCCGTTCTTGTCCTCTGGAGGCACAAGATGGCAGGAACAGCCGAGTGAGAATTTGGTGCCTCTGTACCCTGAGCAGGTAAATTACCGAGGGTCACGAATGGGTCCTGAGGAAGAGCGTGCCGTTGGCGACCTGTGAACGGATGTCCTGTTTCCGCAGTCTTCTTCGAAACTAAGAACCGACGGTTCTGAATTTGACTTTATGCACATTTGGAAAAGCTGAAGGTGAGAGCAATTTTCTACCCTCTCATCCTCTGTGTTATCATCAAATTACCCACGCAACGCAGATAAAATATCATTCCGGGTTTTATTCAAGTAATCATGCTTTTACCCCAATTTATGGGATGGCATGTTCAACTCCAAAACCTTGAAAGAAGAAAACGTAACTTGGGAAAACAAGTGACACACGTGTTGGAAAGGAAGCATACATGTTTAATGCAACCACAGCCATCAATAATAATCCATCTGGTGAGAGATGTAAATGTTTATGCATGACGATTTCCAGTCATAGTGCCTTGCTACGGGCACATAGGTGCGTCTACATGCGTGCAGGTTGCTGTGTAAATCACAGGCAGAAGAAAGGCTTATGCAATTATAGGAAATATGAAATAGCTAAGCAAGCTCCCAAGGAGTCTCGCTCCAAGGCACTTTCCTTTCTGCGGCGACCCTTGGTGACACAGGTCACAGGACGTCATCTAGGGATCAACAGAAGTCCATGTAAAAAGGGACGAATAAACCGCTGTCACATGTGAGTAATCGGCCTAAAGGAAATGGACGGGGACTTCTGCAGGTGAAGCATGGCCTTTTCTCCCCAAGGTTGTGGGAGAGTGACCCCAGACACGATTTGCCGTTTTCCTGACTTAGTTCTCAAGTGCCAGATGGTTCCACATGGAAGTGTCTCATTTTGCACCCAGAGAGATGCCAACATCCCCGTATCTCTTTCAATATAGCTACACACATATGTATACGTATACAACATGCATGCTTGTCTGTAAACAAAATACACACGCGTAGATATGCATCCCCACGCATGACCAGTCGTGAACATACATAGGACAGCGCACATCGAGTGCCATGTTGGCAAAGCCTATTCCACCACGGCGATGTGTACAGCATGTAAAGGCTACTTTCCCAGCTGAACATGCACTTCTGGTAACAGCCATGTTTTGTTCATGGGGTTATACCAATTCTTTTTTTTTTTTTTTTTTTTAAGATTTTATTTCATTATTTTTTTAGAAAGAGGGGAAGGGAGAGAGGCAGAGAGGGAGAGAGACATCCGTGTATGGTTGTGTTTCACCCGCCTCCAGCCACAGACCTGACTGGAGACCTGGTTTGCAACCTGGTTATGTGCCCTGCCTGGGGATCGAACCTGAGACCTTTGGGTTCACAGGCCGGCGCCTTAACCACTGTGCTACCAGCCTGGGCCTACCAATTCTATTTACGGCAAAATGCATGAACTGGTCGATGCTGCCTTTATTTTTAAGCCTTATGTGCCTCCCCTCTGCATGGAGAGATATTTAAAATCTACCAATTGCTGGGTACGGAAGATTGGAGGTTCCGGAAGCCCGTAGTGGAATGGGACTACGTTGACATGTTTCGCTGTTTGGGGATTTTCTGTGCGGAGGAAGAACGCGTAGAGGCGCTGAAGCAAAGCGGAAGGAAGACCTCATTCTATGGGTAGGCACCCAACTCTAAAAGACACTCTGTCAATGGGCATAAAGTAATCCGCAGCTGTAACGGACACCTTTGGGAAGCGATTGGGAGTAAAAATAGACCAGCATTCTTACACGTTGGTAAGCTACGCTTTTGTACCCCGAGAGAAACAGCCTGTCATCCTCTGTCATCTTTCAATGCCCAGGAGGCCGCCCAGGGACCACCATTTAACCCCTAGACTCTAGAACGAACACATGAGCCAAAAGTGCTTCTGTCCGTCAGGAAAAAGCAGCGAATTGGCGATGATTTCCAATGAAATAGCCTCGGGCGGTCGGTGAAGCCCTTTCTTGAGGGAAAACAGAGTTACTAGAAATGGGTCACATTACAGCCTACAAACACGAGGCAGATGCTTTTTTTTTTTCACCTTATTTTCGGGAGGAAGAAACGCTCTTCCATGAGGACACAGAGGAGCCGCACAACCGGTTGAAGATCGCTCAACCGATAATTAGTCCACCCGCGGAAAATCACCGGAATGATGACGCTATTGCTTATCTTCTTCCGCGCACATGCGTGTTGCTCCTGAGATTAACACGAGTAGAGGTGCGGTGCATCCCTGGGTGGAGATGCCACCAGAGCCACCAAGAATTTCAGATGATGAAATAAAGGACAGGACTATTGGCTGTCAAATTGCGTGTCTGCGTTTTAGGAATTTTATGGCAGGCGTCCTAAAATATTCCACGGCATGTCAGGGAGGCAGGTCGCACCGTTGGCTTTCTCGGTCATGCCATGAGTTCTGATGCTGTCACCTGTTACTGTTTTTTAACCCGTATTCACCACAAAAATAAAAAAGTATCTCACTTTATTCTTGCCCTCAACCTGCTAACTAAATCTCTCAATTTATCTGTCCACCTTTCTGTACCTTTATCCTTGAAGGCTGCTGGGTATGGAGCCATGAGCCCTGTTCTTCCCATTGGTAAATGTGTCATCTCTTCAAAAATTAACCTAAATGCATGGCTTGAATTACCAGACCTTTAGGCATCATGAAGAAGAATAATTATTCCCATTCCGGGAAGGTGGCTGTAATGCCAGCTGATTGTTGTCAGCGCTTTGCTTTTCACGACACCCTTCAAAATGGAATCTCCTGCAAAAATGTGACCTTCCTTCCTCTCTTTGGAAATGTAGCCTTGCGTTGTTCTTCTCAGCACCAGAATGATATTTTTCTATATAGTTTTCGACATCAGGGTAAGATGAAATCACATGAAATAAAAAAAAACAGTGCATGGTGTTTGGAGGGGTAGCTGCGTGCCGTCAGCTGGTAAAGACCATTAAGCTTCTGATACGCAGTATCGTGCACGTGAGAACTTATGGCATGTTTTTGCAGGCCCCTGTCCGGAGTCAGGTGCCCACCTTCCGAAAGCTTAGGGGGGCTCCTTTGTTGTCATTTCAAGTATGTGGGGGTCATCAGCAAAGTAAGATGCCCCTTAGGGTGACCCCAGAAAGTAATAGGAGATTCTGCCGTGACCAGCCAATGCACCGTGGGCAGGTGATGGCATTAAGATGCACTTGTGTTTGAATTTTTCCCGTATTTTCCTTCAAAATAGGGTCAGACTCTGGCTGATGGCTCAGTGGGTTGAGCACCAGCTTGCAAACCCAAAGGTCGCAGGTTCGATTCCCCAGCCAGGGCACATAACCAGGTTGTAAACCAGGTCTCCACTCAGGTCTGTAGCTGGAGGCAGGTGAAATGTAACCATACATGGATGTCTCTCTCCCTCTCTGCCTCTCTCCCTTGCCCTCTTTCTAAAAAATAATGAAATAACATCTTTAAAAAACAAAAAAAGAATAGATGTAAATCATTCTAAGGTTCTTGTATTCTTTATGAAATCCTACATTATCCGTCGAAGGTAAATTGTGACAAGTTAAAAATTTGCACTACCGACACCAAAGGTTAACATAACAAAGAAAGAATTCTAGCTAATATACTGACAAATGAGACACAGTGAAATCATTTTTTTTTTTTTTAATTGCAAAAGGAAAGTATCGATAAAGAGGATAGAGGCAATGAGCTATTCATTGTTCATTGAGACTTGGCAAAGCATGGAAGGAAATGATGATATACGAAGCAGGTGTCTAAGTGGCAGCATCAAGACAAAATAACAAAATAGGCGTTTCAGCTACAAAGGGCTGTCAGTCAAAGTAACAAAGAATTAAACAGGGGAAGAGCCCGTCAAAAGACAGGATAGACCATGTAAATTTTGAAAGGCACTGAAAGACGCAAAACGAACCCATCATCCCAGCTAAGAATAAATGCAAAAGAAACAGATTTTGGTAACGTTGACTCCTCTGAGTTGGCACGTTGTTTTTCTTAAGTAACCTTGAAATACACTCAAAATGACAGGGTCTACTCTCCTCACTCTCACATGAACCAATTTTCACAAACTTGAGTTGCATCATCAAGTGACCAAAGGTGTCCCTTATGTCACAGATACATTTATCGCTGAAAAGTAGTCATCAAACTATTTTTCTTTTTTTTTTTTTTTACCACCGCACTTCTACTTTGTATTTATTATGAATCATGTTGTTTGGAACATTGATGTAAAAGTGTATGCATGTGAGTGCAGACCCTTATTTGCAATTCTCTTGGATGTTTGCTATAGGAGTGGAATTGCTAGGTTGTATGGTAACACAGGTAAATAAACTATTTTTTTTAATAACCGCATTTCAATCCAGCACTGGCATCTTCTTTACGGTACTCACCATAAATGACTGGAGGAATTTGAGCCCATCAGCAGCTTTTGACAGTTCAGATTAATCCTTCAAGGCCTACGAAGGTTTACAAAACAATCCATCTACTTCAAGCCTATAGGCGAAGTAGAATAATGGTCATCTCAAACTATTTATACTCTGTCCCATTGTAGGGTTCAGTATGAAGAGAGGTTTCTCATGGGTTCCTCAAGGAAACCTGAGATTCAATGATAATAGTGACTGGTGAGAAATACAGCAGAAAATATCATTTTGATACTAAGTGAAAGAAGCCAGACAGAAAAAGACAAATACCATATGATTTCACTTATCTGTGGAATCTAATAAAGGAAATAAACCAACCCACAAAATAAACATAGATGCAGAGGACAGACAGCAGATGTCAGAGGGGAGGGGGAAATGGGTGAAAAAGGCGAAAGGATTAAGCAAAAACAAAACAAAACTCACAGGCGAGTGATTTATAATGTAAATGGAAATGCATTGCTAAGAGAGGTGGGAGAGGAATCTTTTAGGATGGAGAGCCATTTAGTATCAATGCAAATGTAAACCACAAAAAAAGAGATTACTGTATCTACTAGTCTTGCTACAGTATTTACATGTTTTGTTACTGTTATATTGTAGATGAAACTATATACTCTACTGGCCCTGCTACAGTATTTACATGTTTTTGTTACTGTTACATTGTAGCTAAAACTATATAGTCTACTGGCCCTGCTACAGTATTTACATGTTTTTGTTACTGTTACATTGTAGCTAAAACTATATCCCTTACTGGCCCTGCTACAGTATTTACATGTTTTTGTTACTGTTGCATTGTAGGTAAAACTATATATTCTACAGGTCCTGCTACAGTATTTACATGTTTTTGTTACTGTGACATTGTAGGTAAAACTATATACTTTCTGACCATCATAGCATTAGTTTCATTATACAACATGGTCAGGGTCTCATTTAAAGGCTATAAAAATGAGTCTAATCTAACCAGAATCAATACATTCTTAGTATTTATTGGTATTTCACAATTTTAGTTATCTGCATTACTTGTTTCTGGGTGGATTCATCAATGTACAGGGTTATTATTTTTGTTTGTTTGTTTGTTCTAACCCAAGGTAAGATTTTTATTCTTATAAATCATGAGCAGATGCCATTCATACTCTCCGGATGCCTGAAAAGTTTTCAATGTCTTGTGAAGGAGCCACATAAAAAAAAATATACTTTTTGTTTTCATGAAAAGTCATGGCTACCTGCACTTTTGTTACTCCAATCCATTTCTTATGAACTGAAATATGCTCTATTTTTAGGATGTAAATAGTAGTCACCTGGCATGTTTCCAAGCTCTTTTCTATTTGGAGCTGGGCAATGATTGAGAGACTTTTGCAGTTAAAGACGCTGGGAAATCTGGAACATGCTACTAACATTACTTATAAAGTATAGAATAAATATTTGCTGCAGCTGGTGCTACTGCTTTTGTTTTCATTGTTCAGAGAATTCACATGGTAGAAGCTAGAGGAGCAGCCTTGATGATCAAGCCGATGCCAAAATATTGATCCTTCATATTTCTGGAAAAAAAAAATCAGCCTCATTTGCCTTTTGATCATCAGCAGAGGAATCCTGGGGCCTTAGAAATGTGAGCTACAAAATGACAGCCTTTTCTGTAGCCTTAGGACAATTTTTGAACCTTTCTTCAGTCTTGAAGACAATTACAAATCAATAAACGTCACTGTTCATAAGAGAGACAAGCATGGCTTTTCTTCAGTCTCACTTTCTTCAATTCCCATGACCTCTAGCTGGGTCGTATATTCTGATTTTCTAATGGAAAAATAATGCGGAAGCTGGTGGTGGCCAGCAATGCCTACGTTTATGATTTCTTTCTCAATGTCCAAGTGTAAACGGGGTGTCCCTTCCTGTCAAACCCACAAAGGAATCTACCGTCTATGATCTTAGCTACTTTACAAATACGAAATACACGGCAAGACGCAGCTGCGTACTTTTCGGCTGCTACGTTCCATTCTCCTTGGGCCTGTCTGCCCATGACTTTTTCTGTCTTTGGCAAACTGATCATCGTTACTTTTCCATATCTTGGCAGCTTTCAGACAGTGACGGCAATCACCTGCCATCTTTCTAATGTCCTGACCTTTGAGGAAGCAGGAGACTCTGTCAGGGGAAACTCAAGAACACAGTCTTGCTGTGTGGCGCGGAGTGTGATTTATAACCTCTCTGGTGGGAATGTTCTCACTTCTCTGAGACACTAAACTCTCACCCAAAAACGGGTCTTCAGAAACATCCGCAGGAATTTAGCTCCTTTCAGACAATTCCTACGTCCTTGAAGGAATCGGAAACCAAGTTGAGTTGGCTTGTGTTACAAATGGCTTGGTTCCTAGAATCAGCCCCAACGATCAGATAACACAGAACAGATAAGAAGGAAGTTCTTTGTCATTTATAGGCTGTAAGGGCCGAATTCACAGAAAGAGTTTATTGCAGGAAACTGGAGATGTTTCTGGTTTCTTTCAACACTTGGCAGTAAATTAGGCTGGGCAGGGTCCTTCCTGGGCAGCCCTCTGGTTTCTTTCCTTCTCTCTCTCTCTCTCTCTCTCTCTCTTAAATTTGATTTTCAACTTGGTTTAAAACTTTTTATCCCAAGCTAAGCTCAAAACCCTCGTGGACAGAACCCCATGTCGGTGTTTGAAGCATGGCTGGTAACCCCAGTGTTATTCTGCAAACCCAACACCCCGCCGTGCACCATAGAAAGGAAATGTTATGTTTTTAATTTCCCTCATTGAATGTCACCCAATAAAACATCACGTTTCAAGGTCACCCCCAGCCTATCAACGCGCAAAATGTTTTATTCACACGGACAGTTGCATAAGGGGGTGGGGTGCCTGGTGGTTATTGGACTGCAGGCCAGACCTTCTGGATTTTTTTAATCGGGTTGGGATGGCTCAAACAGCAGCCACATGGATCATCTTTGCAGCGATGCAGCTCCGCAGGGGATAAAAGAGGCTACGGGTGAACTGGGAATCAGAGTCTCTAACTCCATTGCTAACTTAGGTCTGGCGTGGATGAAGCAGAGGTTGTAAGCACCGGTCTGTCTGCTATGGTTCCCGGATTTCACAACCTTACCTGTGGGATCTGACTGGAAACCGTATGTTGCCATAATGCGAGTACAGCTTTCCTTCCCTTCAGTCCCGGTTTTGGAAGGAATTCAGTCCTCACGTTGCCATCGCACGCATTGCAGGCATGACACCGTGTCGGGGGTTTTAGTTATTGAAACAACCTCATGAACTATCAGGAATATTCATGGCTATTTTGTCGTGGGCTCACCTGCCCCATAGTCGGATCAATGTTAGTACAGCCACGTACGTAGACATCAAAGAAAATTAAGGTACCTATCAAAAAGAACGCTGCACCCTAAGCTACAGAATACACGCAAGCAAAGTAACTCAGTAGCGTTTGATAAGCAATTAAAGCCGTATTAGATCCATCCATGCTGTCAAAGAACGACAGTGTTTCATCTTACGCCTGAGCAGTATTCCATTCAGCATAAACACCATATCTTCTTTACCAGTTATCTATCGAAAGTCACTCGGGTTTCTGTGTCTTGACGACCATGAATCACGCTGCAGAAAACGTAGGGGTGCAGATATCTTCCTACATGAAAGGTTGTCAAATTTGGGGGGAACATGCAGTATACAGAGAATGCGTCGTGTAGAATGGTACACGTGACACCTACGTGATTTTGTTCACCAGTGTCACCCCAATGCATTTAGATTCCTTTGCAAGGTAGTGTTTATTTTATTAAATAGACCTGTTGAATGTGATTTATGAACTATCGGTAATATTTTTTTTTTTTGCCATAACACATCTGTGGGGGATTATACATGTATTCTTAAAAATAGACTCCTAAGGAAAAGAGTTCATGTTTCATGTAATTTAGACCTTAGATGGCATCTATCCAGTAGTTGCTTTTTAAAAGCTGACTTTGTCTGTTTTTACCTCAGATAGAAAGTGACTTGTAAGTTCTTTTATGGTCTTTAAATTCTCTGTACGTCGTTACAGAGAACATGATTTTAATTTGGGGATCAGTTTTACATCATGGTAATTATTTAACTATTCCCTCTGTTCATGAAAACATACTGATGCGTTCGATAAAATGGGCAATGCTTTTATAATGTGGCAGCACATAAATGAATACTCGTCAAGATTCATCTTATGAAAATATCCACGTACACACCTATCAATAGGAACTACATATTACATTAATCAGGTACTTGCATAATCATCTGCTCTTAAAAATGATGCAAAAATGTATGTAATGAACACAAATGTTGTTATGAGGTAAAAGAATGGAACTTATTAATACACACATAAACAGAGAATAAGCAATTAAAGCAAGTATGACTGTCCACGTCCCCATGAAAGTACGTATGTATTTGACAGCGCTCAGGTATATTACATTAATGCCCAAAACATATTTTATTTTATTTATTTAAAAAAGATTTTCTTTATTATTTCCAGAAAGAGAGGAAGGGAGAGAGGCAGAGAAGGAGAGAAACAGAGAAACATCCATGTAGGGCTGCCTTTCACCTGCCTCCAGCTGGGGACCTGGCTGGAGACCTGGCTCGCAACCTGGTTCTGTGCCCTGGCTGGGAATCGAACCAGCAACCTTTGAATGCCCAAAACATATTTTAAAAGTGTAGGCTGCGTCGTACATTGGAGCAGCTTCTCAGGTAAGAAAGTTGCCGGAACTCTCATTACAACACCTGCCTGGAAGTGGAACTTGGCTCTTGGTGGTCATTTCCCTCAACCGCGATTCTACATAAATTCACGGGAAGGCCCTGCTTTTAAGTTCCTGGATCTTTCTGAGGAGACTGACATCTCTGAACATACCTGAATACACGTGAATCTTGCTGAGGTGATGTGTCCAAGTTACTCTTATGCAGCCGCCACCACTTTCTCCTATTTCAAAATATTGGGGGGGGGGGTCATTCTCCTGAATAGCAGCAAATGTTCCACGGCGGCCATCAACGTAGTTCTCCATGAAATGGAAAAACGAGCACCATGACCTTCGCTGAGTCACGATATTGATAAGCGATGATAGGTTTTGAGGGGGAAACCAGTGCAAATAAAATCAAACCTCGGTGTTATCGGACAGGTTCCCCTGAAGAGGGGGAGGATGCTTCCCTGAGTTTTTCTATTGGAAAGGTTCTTTCATCCTCTCCTTGAGCCTCTTAGGCATGAATATAGGCATGGGCACCGCAAGCCTTCGCACCTCCTCCCCAAGCCAATCAACACTCTTTTCATTTTCATGGATTTGCACGTTTCTCCTCCCTCCAGCTCCTTCCGGGAACGTTGCTTTTCTGCACACGGTGGAGCTCAGGTCATTGGGTTCCATGTCAGTCCATCTCAAGCTGATTAAAGGCGTTTTTATTTGTGCAGTTCTCTTGGACCGTCTCCCACTTTCCCCTGCAAAAAAAAGGGCAAGGCACCATTTTCAATATATAGTTTTTTTTTATCGCACTGCATTAAGGGAATCTGTCCCGTCACGACAAAGGTGGGCAAACGTCCTTCTCTGCAGAGCAAGCAATTGACCCTTTGACGTCGAAAATGTTCTTGAGGAAACCTAGCCAGGCTCTCTCCATCTGATGAACACAGTGAAAACAGCACTTAATGCTTGAATGCATCCGTGGAGATGCCCCCAGCTATTCATATACAGAAAAACACAAATAAATGAATAAAAAAATAAGAATCGATGTGTAGTTTCAGAGAAGAGCGTGATGGTTCCCAGATGGGAGTGGGAGGGAGACTGGGTGGAAAGGGTGAAGAAATTAAAAAAGCACAAATGAGTAGCGAGGAAAGAGTCATGGGGTTGTCAAAGGTGGCTCCTGGGACAGACCCCTGCGGGGCCAGGCGGGGACTAGACATTTGGGATGGACCATGGCGTAAAGCACCCAATTGTCTAACCGCCGTGCTGCGCCCCTGAAACTGACCCCGGATACTGGGGATACCAACTGTAATTCAAAAAAACAAACCTTTCAAGTGGCCTTGACACATCGACGCGCTGATGCTTTCTTCCGTCGCTGCGCTGAAGGTCGCCCGGCCAACCCGCACCGTTTCTTTCTGGATTTGCATCTCTTTTTACATCTGAGGATGAACATGATGGTTAGTTTCTTCCAGGTTCCGCATCTTCAGCTGCCACGCTGTGTGCCGTGTAACTTGGCCATCATCGGTTTATACGTGGGCGTGTGACACACTCGCGTCGCTTCCCCGCACACGCGTGACGGATGGATCGAAACTAGAGCGTCATGAGCGGCCGCCCTCCAAGTCCCCCTAAGAGTCACGTGACACGGGCGGGCCCCTGTTGAACGCACATGGAAGGGCGTGAAGACGTGTTCAGGGATGGCGAACGCCCGGTTGGACATGACACCTGCTCACTTTGGGTTCCCGCCCTTCCTGTGTGGCTTTCTGCAAAGGGACCTAACATGGCGCCCGCCTGTCATGTAGGCAGTGCAGGTTTTTAACATCATTTTAGAGTGGACAGAATCAATCCAATCGCAAGTGACCTGCCTGTACCCCATGCCTTTGGCATGAGGAGGGGGTGATTGTCTAAAGGAACTTGCCTGTGTTAGAATGACAAAGGCGTCTATGAGCTTTCAGAAACCGAACAAGAGAGATCTTTCTATTCTTCACGGGCAAGTGCAGCTGGATGCTTTTTTTAAGTTTTACGTTTCTTTAAGAAAGACTTGGGAAAGACTTAGGTGAAATGCGGCAAGGCTTAAGTATGTTTATTTTGGAATGCAAATAGGTAGCCTATAATCCTAAAATAGCTTACATCTCGCTGGGCACAAATGACATGATTCTAGCCCGCACTCGACGCTTCTTCAGGTATACACATTTTCGTAGTTATTATAAAACAAGGACACGCTTACAAATAAATGTTTCTCTTTTCGCAACAACTTTCTTAAATTAAAAACTGAAACATTCCAGCCATGAAAAGCCTGCGGTTCCCTGTCATGGATGGTAAATCCATCCTAGTACAGGTGCTACGAAGATAAAACTATTTCTAGAACCCGTATTGATTTCATCAATTAACTGAATCCTGAGATGAAAATTCACAGCTGGTGAAACTGTCGCCGTCCGTATGAATTATAGTTATTGAGTCCCGCAGTCATTATTATAATTAAATCCTAGTAATCAATGTTGTCGGACTGTCGTGCACCATATGCTCAGGGACCATTTCTTCTTACATTACTGAAACTATCCCAAAAATGAGAGGAAAATTCAGAACATCCCAGGTAGGGGGCTTTCCACGTCGCATGATGCATAAAATTTCATACCATGTAAGTTTTCCTATAAAGCATTTCACAGCATTGTTCGGTCTCTGGGAAAATCAATTTGTACAATTGCTTAGCAGGGGTGGGGTGGGGAGGTCCCCTCTTCCAGGGACATGATCGGTTTTGAATTCCTCAAGTGTGTTTGGTTACCATTTTGTGAAAATGCATTTCTAACGTGGTTGGTTGAACCAGTGTTGCCTAATGGGACCAGCGTTTATTGCACATCAAGAGAGAAAATGGAATTAAACGTTGTGACTTGCAAATGGAAATGCTGGTCGGCCAAGCAGGGCTACCGCATTCGCCCTGGTGTCCAAGGTGTGTTCTGAGGTTTTCCCTGCTCACCTGACACCCCCAGCTCCTACCCCTCGTTGGGTGGTGTCTTTGGGAAATGCAGAAACAGCCAACCAGTTGCCTGAACAAAGCCAACTTTGACGTAGGGCGTCACCCATGGCTTAATATTTGCTGAATCATTTCCACCCGGACGTCCAGGGGAGGGAGGCTGATTGACTCCATTGCCCCCACAATCACCCTTTTCATTTCACCTGTACCCTGAATCCTCCACCATGCCATTTACGCACAGGCTCCAGGAATTAAGATATGAATTAGCATCTCCAGGTAGGAGCACGTTTCCGCCCAACGTATGAGCACCTGTTGGTCCACAGAGAAGCCCCTCCCCTCTCCTGCAGGGATTCAGGACGCCCCCCAACCCAGGGCAGCAGATGCGGCCAACGGAAGCTCCCCTACCTGACGTCCTCCGTCTAGGAGTCAGAGTTCCTCAATGCAAACCATGAGCTCCCAACTTGTGTTCTCCAAGGGCAACTTCATGCAAGATCCGTGCCTTGGGAATTTTGAGCTGTGGAGCCTTCTAGGGCTCAGGATGTGCCTGGAAGGGACGTTCGGTGCTTTTGCTCATGAGTCACACCCAAGGGCCATGGGCTTTGCGGTGTCTTCAGCTTCTCACCTCCTGTTGCTTGACTTGGACATAGCAATTTATCAGCCTGGAAGGCAGGCTTCATGTCAGTGTGGCCAGAGAGGATGCATGTTTCTGAGAGAGGGAGAGGAGGAGAGAAACATGGATTTGCTGTGTCCCTTATTGATGCGTTCATTGGTTGATCATGTATGTGCCCTGAGTGGGGATCGAACTCAGATCCTTGGTGTATCAGGGTGATGCTTTAACCTACTGATCTGCTCAGCCAGGGCTAGTCTTCACTTTTTTACCACCTGCTGTTAAAAATTAACGTAATTAGCCCAGGCAGGTGTGGCACAGTGGATAAGGCACTGGCCTGCAAACCCAAAGGTCGCTGGTCCGATCCCCAGCCAGGGCATATAACCAGGTTGCAAGCCAGGTCCCCAGCCAGGTCCCCAGCTGGAGGCAGGTGAAAGGCAACCCTACCTGGATGCTTCTCTCCCTTCCTTCCTCCCTCGCTGCCCTTCTCTCTGAATACAATATTTTTTAGAAAATTAAAATAATCATGCCAACCTGAAAGATAAAACCTGGAGTATCGGTTCCCACTCTCATTTTCTGCAAATCTCAAAATCATCTGCATGCTCATAGGGTGGGCACTGTGAATAGACATCTCATAGTTTAAAAGACCGAGAAGAAAGTCAGCCCTTAGACCTGAAATGCCCTACTTTGCAGTTTCCAAAATGGATGTTGCATTTTCAACATTATTCTCATAACTCTGGGTAAGAGGATTTTATACAGGGCACGCATTCCTTAATCACTTGTCACTCTTCAACGGAGTTGACAATATTCCGGGATCGTCAGAAGGATAATGGAATAATATTCAAAACCCATTATCAGCAGAGCAAAAACCCCAGATTAAAAAAAAAATGCAACGTTCACTCTGCAGAATGTAAGTGTGAATTTGCCAAATAAAATGAGCCAGGATTTTCGCAGTGGATAGCTTAGGAAAATATATATATTCTATAGACTTCAAGTGAACCAAAAGTGTATCGCACCTTGCCATAGTGTTTCTGTGTCTTACATTTGAGATGAATGAGCTGTTTTTGGAGCACCATTCACTCCCATGATTTATTTCTCCTAGCCCTCATCTAGAAAGCCAACTTTGGTGTTTACACATGCCCCCAAACTTAATCATGACACCGAGTATCAAATGTGTATTTATACTATATTATAATTATAGCCAGTATATATACTAGCATGTGTATTATATTATAAATACTATTCATCCTATACAGAAATACCTATACAGAAATAATATCCATGCAAAACAAAATTTTAGATCGATTTCAACAATTGGTTCAGTTGAAGTAAAACCATATGTATAGAATCAGCTTTACCATTTTGATAGTGTAATTCCTGGTAACATGGAAGGAAATGTGATAAGCAGAGACTGTGCATGGTCATCGGACGATCTGAGAAGAGTATTTTGCTCCATTACAGGGGACACACTTCAAGTGTTTTCTGAACGGGGCTTCACGTTTTCTCCGTAGCTGTCCCAGAAAGATTATTCCAGCCATGCAATTTTCCTGAAATAACCATCAATCTTGTTCGATGCGGGGAACCTTGGGAAACGAGGTATCAGGAGACCAAGGGAAATGCACCCAGAGTGCGTGGTTTAGTGCGTATGCAACCTGGCCGGTGGGCTCAGGGTGGACAGCAGCCGTGAGGGTCGGGGTGCAGTGGGTGTTTAAGGTGCTCTGAGACTTGGAAGAGGAAGCAGGACAGGAAAGGACACATGGCCCCTGGCTCAGTGCAGCTGCCCCCTCCTGATGGCCGCCTGACCAGCACAGGGGACAGGGCGCTGAAGGGCTTTCTGCAGGGGCCGCAGATGCATTGGGGGTGTCAGGCAGCCCCCAACACCAGCAGTGACTGTGCGCACTTGCAAATACCAGGCCTGAGTCCCAGCAACCCAGGTCTTCAACGTCCCCATCAGAAGGTGATCCCGTCCTTCACCCCATGAGCACAGGAGAAAGAATGGAAGGTGTTGGGAAGGAAGCCGGTGAATCTGCTTAGCCCCAGGAGCCCTGCAGGGAAAATAAAGAATGGAATAATAATAATGAAATAATAGCGTCCCAGGGGCCTGGTGTCCCGGCCAGGGCAGGAGGTCAGGCCTCGCCCACCTGGTTTGCCTACTTTGCTGGGCCATCAGCTGAAATACAGCTCAACCATCAATGTCACCTGCAGGCAGGTGGCCTTTGCTGGGTGGCTGTGAATGGCTGGGCCAGTTCCTTCCCCCCATCAACCCATGTTTGATGTCATAATTCCGCAGTGGCCTCTGGGTGTCATTGTCCGGAAAAGGCTGACCTGAGGGTCCCTACAGGTCAGGCCATGATGTAAGGGGACATTATGATGAAAATGCTAATACTCCACCAGACGACTCCCATGCCATGCACAGATGCCTTCAAGGCATCTGTGCAAATGACTAAGATTCACTCAAGAAGGAAAACAAAACCCATGGGCTATGTTGAAGGAAAACACCCACACGCATGCACATGGCCCAAAAGGCTGTCACCTTGTGCTAAAACCCCAAGACACCAAACTGGGATTGAATACCTGTAATAAGGTACTAACAATTGGTTTTTGGAAAATAAGAACTGGTTTGTTAAGTATTATTGCCCATGAAAAGAGTTTTGGGTGTTTGGGTTTTTTTTTTTTTTTTTACACCAATGCTGAATGATTTTTGAGCTGTCACACTTTTCTAGTGACCTTGGGAGTAGAACTAAGTGGTTAGGAAATTACAGAAGCTCCGCACTGGGAAATTTAAATGGGAATCATCCGGAGGGCTCTTTTGTTTTTCTCTTGGTTCTTGGATGACTGCTTGTTCCGTGTGTTGTCAGCAATGTCAAATTTCTCTCAACTTCATTTAATCAAGTTACTGAGGGCCTCCTGGAATCATAAAAAATGTCCTTCTATTGATTCGGCCACACCTGCATATTCTTAAATAAATCGGTTTGTTCTCAACCGGGGAATAATTTACAAAAAGGTGAGTGTATTTTTCATCCTTCACGTCTCTTAGTGTCTTTTGACTTGAACGATCTTAAAAAAGAGGAGTGACAGGGCCTGTATTTTGCCATCCTATTAAAACCCAAATGTCCAAAGTGGAAAAGCAGGTTCGTAGATTCATGGGCCATGTTCACCTCACTTCCTTCTACAAAAATTGTTATCTGACGAGGTACCCACGTTACCAACGTATCCTTGTTGTATATTGAATATACAGTTTAGTATACTTTCATGCATATGGGATCCATTACATTGTCACATTGTCACAGGACACCCCAAATTCAGGGGCACTCTGGTTTTAATATTAAGAAGGGATACCCACCTCTACCTTTGAGCTGTTGCCATGAATTCCTGCCTCCTACACATTTTCCAGTAGCGGTGAATGCATATTAAAACCTCCTTCGACTGGGAAAAATAGTAGATCAAGCAAGTGTTGAGAATTTTCTGGGGGTTTTGGTGCGTATCTTCCACACGAGGGGATTTATTTTCATGTTGTTTGTGTCGCTTTGGTTTGGAGCAACACAAAAATGAGTTCAAATATCTTTTCATTAGAAATATTCTTTTCACCTATGAGCGTTGGCTCTTTTAACTAGAGGGTTAGCATGCACATCGGCATTGTTGCTATTATGAACCAGTAGTTTTGTCGTAGGTTTTTGCTTTCACGTCTTTGTGCAAGTTCTCTTACCTGTAACACCTTGAAATTAGTCATGCATAGGCAACCTTCATAATGTTCTTGACCTACAATTCCACAGGAGTTTTAATGAAAAGTCAAGGTATCCAACGCATCAAGAATATTGTCTTTTCTTTTCTTTTCTCTTAGGACCACATAGCTACATATTTTCATGTGTCAGTAAAAAGCCAATTTGCCTCTCTAATCCCTACTTCACTTTTGAGGAACAATCCCTCTCCCCCTGTCGGTCTCTGTTTAATTAAACAGCAAGTTAGCATGGCTTTCACGAATCACTGTATCCAAGCTCTTGCCAACATGATCGAAGAGGACTTACACAGTTAGTGTAACCCTAAAATGCAGCGCAGGTCATTCCTGATGCCTTCAAGTAAACTACTTTTATTTGAACCGAAGAACAGAGCCCCAAGGGTGCTCCTGATGAGGCCACTCATATTGTAGAAAATGAACACCCCTTCGTGTTTGAAAAGGACGGGTTTCAGCATCACACTCCCAGATGGTTAATCACGTGTGGGCTGTGAACAGGGCTCTGAGTCTCGATGAGGGTAGATGCTTTGGGGCAAATCTTAAAAAGGTTCAGAGACATCAGATAGCACTTGGCATGACGGTGCCCGGCTCCTGGCCATTGGGAGTGGCCATCTTTCCTACCATAGATTTCATCCAGCGTCCCTGGTGCCCGGCCCTGGTCACTGCCCCAAGCCCTTTCTCAACCCTGGACGGAGGTGATGGTCACTGTGCCTCAGGACCTCCCCATGGTTCCTCCACGGAGTCGGGGGGACGACCTTCCATTGGTGACACCTGCTTCTACTGCGTCCTTATTTTTGTTTCTCATCTCTTACCCTTCCAGCCTCTCCTCAGATCTGTCACCTGGTCCAAGTGTCTCCCCAAGGACTGACATCTTCACGAGACTCTTTGCCCACCTTTGGGGCCTCCGTTCAGATGGTAGTGTCCAGCCCCCACTTCCACCCCTTGGTTCACTTGGTCTACCTTGCGGCTGGTTCCATCAGCCTCATTCTTCTCTCGTGTCTTACAAAACGCTGTTGGGTGTATTTACTTACTTCGGTTGTTGCTTCTACTAAAATACGAACCTGGCAAGGAGAAGAAGAGTTCTTTTGCCCTGGCTGGTGGGGCTCAGTGGGGAAACCATCTCCCATGTCAGGAAAGGCACCATAAAAACCACCAATGGAGCATCTACTGCAAGATATTCGTTCTTCTAGGTTGACACGTTCATTCCCTGGGGAGCTCCTTCTTTGGAAGAGTCTTCATTCGTTGGAAATCCAAACCACGAATCCCACTTAAAGGGGAACCTAGGTGTTCAGTGTCATTTCCTTATTTGTCCCAACATGTTGCAAAGACATCAGAGAGCCACCCCCCCGCCAACCCCAATAAGTGTATGTTTAAAACTAACACCATTTGGATGCCTTATGGTCCTGAATTTCAAGTACAATAAAGAGTCAGTCATGGACCCTTATTCTGAATCCTGTGCAGAGGAGAAAGCAGGTATTTTTCATTTCACTTTGGGTTACATGACGTTCACTATGATGGAAATGCAGAACTGCCAAACATTGGAAAATGGCCTCTACTTTTTTTTATATTGCGCCACACATTATATTCATTGTTTGATAGATGGTTTTACGGAAAGACATCAGAAGGGTCCAAAGTATGAACTTGGTAAGATAAATAATTATAATGTCCAGCATGTTATGGGGCAGATCCTCATGAGGGGAAATAAATTATATTCTAATTATTGTAAGCCTAGGGAGACATGGATAAGACTCTTCATTGCATTGCGATAGGTAGCCATTCGTGATCAATCCTGGGTAATGGAATTCCCTTAGAGTTTTTGAGAAACTGGGATCCAACCGTAAATGGTTTTTCAGGGGCCTTTATGGAGAAGTTGGGAATTCGCTTAGGTGATGTGCCGTTTCAAGATATCACGGGTGTCAGATATAAACAGGCATACTTTTGATAAGCTCACCTCATTTTGAAATGCAGTCAGGAAGTATTACTTTCGGGAAAGCATGAAAGGCCAGAATCAGTTTTGAAGTACACGTAGAGTGTGTGGGCATCTATTTCTTTGATCTTTCAAAGATACCCAAGGTAAGTCACATTTGTAGATTAGGCATTCTGTCTTTTGCCGGAATTAGGTACAATTTAAAAGGAGTGGATCTATGCATATAAAATAAGGAAGCAAGACTTTTGATATATGTATTGGCATCGATACTGACCATATGGTTTTATTAAATAAAACCTTGTCCTTTTGGATGCTCCTAGAAAAATGGTGTTGTTTAAAGTGATCGAGAAGCTCAGGATGTAAAAAGCCACAGATAGATTTTCCCGTTCAGGAAATATTTATTCCTAGTGAAAAAGAAAAGTAGGACTATACCAATACATGCGGTAAAAAGCCTTTGAGAAAATGCAATGCTAATCATGATTTTTAAAAATCCCTTCAGTAAACTAGGACCAGAAGAGAGCTCTTCAAATGAATAAAAACTGCCTATGAAAATTACAGTGGTAACACCATACTTAATAGTCAATCATTTGAAGCTTTCTCACAGTGGGTGCCAAAGCAAGGCAACCCATCTCCCTCATTATTCATTTTCAGTATTTTGATAGAAGTTCTTGCTAATGCAATAAAGGGGGTGGTGGTGGATAAAAAAATAAAATAAAAGGCATACAGATTATAGAGAAAGACATAAAACTGCGTTTGTCCCCAGATGACTAGGCCAACCACATCAAAGAGCTGGAAGACTTTCCAGGTAGACGGGACAGAATCTATTGCACCGTGAGAGGCTGTGAACTTGAATGGATGTGGTTCTATTCTGAAGGATCGTCACAGCCCTAAAACCTGTAAGATGTTCACGACCAAAAGGAACTAAGAAAGTGGGCATAGACTCATGGACACCAAGAACAGACTGATGGTTGTCAGAGGGGGACTGGGTGAAAAAGATGAAGGAATGAAGTTGAAAATGAAACAGCCTCACAGGTACAGACAAGGGCACGGTGGTGACTAGAGGGAAAGGGGGTGGGGAAGGTAGAGGAAGGTCAAGGGGGACAAATGGTGATGGAAGGAGACTTGACTTGGGGTGCTGCCCACACACAATACAATATGCAGGTGAAGCATTACAGAATTGTACCCCGGAACCCTATAGAGTTTCATTAACCAATGTCACCCCAATACATTCAATAAAAACAAATACATACATAAAGACACAAAACTAAAATCTGTGACCTGTAACTCTACACTATGCATAGGCTTTTGTCTCTCAGGTGCAATGAACACTGCTCGGAACCTCGTGGTGACCTGCATAGCCCAGCGCTGAATGTCAAGTGACCCCTTCAAGGTCAGGAGAGTGGTGCCCGGTTTCCTTTCTTGGGAAGTAAGACAATGTCCCCTGAGGTCATGGTACTTCCCAACTCTCGGTTCCACAGGTTTTCTGCCACTTCATCTTCGGCGAGTGCTATCCAACGCCCCCTATTCACCAAAAATAATTTCTGATTGTAGCTGTTTTGATCACTTCTTTTTATTCCATCCCCTTGGGTGACATTGGTTCCTAAGGGCACATAGGTTTCCAGGGTACGTTTTCATGATGCATCATCTGTGTATCTGACAGCGTGCCTGCCCGCCAAAATCAAAGTTCCTTTTTTTCACTATGCATTTGCTTTTTTTCTCCTGTTGCCACCTCCACGCCCTTCCCTTGGGCAACCAACTTGCTGTGGTCCAACTGTGACCATCCGTGTCGGCACCTGGTTTCTGCCACCAGGTGGGAACGTCCGTGAACACGCCGTCAACCTTTACATTCGTGTTTCTCCTCTTAGAAGAGTCGGTGCCCAATGGACCACAGAGGCCACTCATAAAGTAACCCCAGCCCCGAAGACAATCTTCCCAATTAAAGTGGTTTAAAATGACCCAACGTGTGGCCATTATTGGAGATTTTAGTGTCGCGTTCACAGGGTGGGTTCTGAATCACCAGGGCGTTGTTTTTCTGTTCTTTTGGGATCTGACCGATGGTTACCCCTGCTGAGAAGGCATGATGAAGGGCTTTTTAAATGGATTTAAAACATGTAACACTGATTTTGATGCTTTCATGCCCTCACGGATAAGGTCCTACGGGGCTAATTTCTCCACTTTTCTATTAAAATGCTGAGCAAACTGGTTCTGCTGCACAATCAGTGACTTTATCGCTTGCGTTCCTTTTTGTAAAAAATTCACTTCTTTATCTTTAGGGAGAGGGAAAGGAAAGGAGAAAGAGATGGAGAGAAATGTCCATGCGTGGTTGCCTCTTGCACACCCCCAACTGGGGGCCTGGCCTGCAACCCAGGCATGTGCCCTGACTGGGAATTGAACCGGTGACCCTTTGGTTTGCAGGTTGGGGCTCCGTCCACAGAGCCACACCAGCCAGGGCTCACTTGCATTCTGGTTTAGGCCCGTTGTACACACATAGGGTCGGCCAAATCTCCATTATGTTTCCCCCCATAAAATAAAAGACACGATATTCATTTTCACCAATAACTATGATTTTGGGTAGGTCGGTTAGCTCCTGCTATGGGCTTCCAGTGGGGAGAGGATGTGTTGTTCAACATCTTCCAATGCCTGAGATAGATAATCCCACCGCACAGAATGATCCGCCCAAGATGTTAAGAGTTTCTTCTGTCTTCAATGTCAACATGGCTGCACACACAAAAAAATCACCCATTCTGATAGAGTCCTTACAGCACACGTTGAAATGACAGCTGTCACAATAGAGTTGGACAGAAGCGTGTCACGTTGAGTGAAAGAAGGCTAAACTCTACTAGAGTCAGGTACAGGAAAAATAAAATAAAATAAAGGAAACACAGTCTTCGGCCAACCCCACGTTTCAGCCGGAAAAACCAATAAAGGGCGAGACTCCCCTGTCAAGACCCTCCAAATGAAATAGGCTGGATTTTCACGGCAGGAAGCGTGTGTGTGATGTTTACTTGTTGAACTAGAGCAAGAATGCTTTCTAGTGCAAGTTGAAGAGACAGCGGGAAATGACCGGAATCATGGGACAATTTAGGCCATGTCTGCAGACTAGAAGCCATGTAGCGTGACGTAAATACCATGTGAAAGGCCCTCTGAGCAGGGCTGTCTTGGGTGTTTGTATGATAATGAACGCAGGTAGGTTTCTTCCGGAAATGCCATAAAACCCCCAGCAGTGTAAAACCGTATTTTCACAGGTGTTGTTTCACTCGGATAATCATTCTACACTTGGCAGACAGCATTGTCTATAAATATTACTTTTCTCATAACCAATGCGAGTTGATGCTTTAGCCCAACGCTGGGAATGCAGCTTTGTTAATGCTTTTTTAATAAAAATAACTGGCGCCAGGTGAGTCTGTGGGCCATGTCCTCCACGTGACTGGTGTCGAATCTGCAAATTCTTTGTTCAATCCCGGTTAACCGTTTGTTGCGGTGACAAGTTTCTCGTTTCTGGAGTATCCGTTTGGTCGGCGAATGAAACTGCTTCCGAGTTCAGGGGGATGCCCTCAAAACACAATCATTATTTTGTCTAAATGTTTGATTGTGTCCCCGCGAGGTTCGTGTATTGGTCAGGACCCTGAGTCATGCCCCTCATGCTAACACCAAACGCTGCGTTTTCATCGTCATATATGTGGTTTTGCAGCAAGACCTTTAGCTTTTCTCAACCTCTCTCTCTCTTTTTTAATAGCCATTCCATTTTTATTATATAAAAGCTCCTAGAACAACGATAATACGATCTAAAAACGAACCATGCCTCGTGTATGAGATCCAAGCACTGATTTTTGTGTGTCCTCTACCGAGGCTGGGGAAAGTACAATGAAAAATCTGAGTCGAAGGAAAGTCACGTTTTTTTCCTCTACACTTGTGTGTGCTTTCGACTCCGGGGGGAGAAGGTGAATGGTGTGCCACCGGCTAAAGAACACTCGTTGCAAAATCTGGGGAACCATAGAGCCTGTGCTGATAATATCCGTTCCTGCTGGTGGATTCTGGGTCAGCACACTTCCGCCAAAGCCCGCCCCAAGCGCAGCCACCTTGGATTATGATTCCTTGCTCTCAAAACACCCCTGCAATTTCTCTCTAAGTCAAGTTGTCAGCCTGCCACTGTGCATCAGGGCCGCGTGCGGACAAGCACCTATTTGCTGATTTGGGACTGTCCATTGCAGGTGACAGGTGTACTCACGGCCATTAGGTCTTCCTTGTTCTAGCTTTCGGCTCTGTCGCTTCCACCTGAGTTCGTTCCCTGATGCAGGTCCTGACACCTGATTCCACACTGGTTTTAGAAAGGATGAAACAGCACAAGTGCTCACGCATAAGCTACCAAGTCCCGGGGTGTCAGGTACGGTGTGATGAATGTCGCCCCTAACAGGGTAACTTGGATTGGAAAGTGATGAAGATCCTAACTTTTAATAGCCTTTACAAGAAGGTTTTGTAAATACGTGTAATGAGGGACGTTCAGTAGACTCATCACGATGTTCATTTTGCAATCTACACGTATCTGAAATCATTATCCTTTGCATCTCAAACAGCGGTCATGGTATATGTCAAGTGCATCTCAATAAAAACAAATAAGTAACCCAATAAACATTTTAAAGATGATACCGCATCCGTTTCTCTCTTTCCACCTAGTTCACTCACTTGAAAACTTGGATGTATATTAAGATGGGTTGCTTTGGTTTACTGGAAATATGGATGAGCCCTGACTGGGGTGGCTCAGTGAATGAAGCACCAGCCTGGGAACCAAAGGGTCACAGGTTCGATTCCCAGTCAGAGCACATGCCTGGGTTGCAGGCTGGATCCCCAGTTGGGGGCACTCGAGGTGCAACCAATCAATGTATTTTTCTCTTGCCCACCTCCCTTTCTTTCTCCCCCACCTCCCCTCCCCCTAAAAATCATTAAGTACATAAATACAACTTTTAAAAGAAAGTATTCATGACAAGCTAAAGGCTCCTTACGTCTTAGACATGTTCTGGCGGAAGGTCCCTTACACTAGTACAAAATCAAATTTGAATTTTGAGAGAAACAAATGGCTTCCAAAGGTAGTGTTACTCTGAGTAATAGTTGAAGCCACAGAGGCTGTTAACATTGTTGACCACGAAGGGACTTTTAACCAGTTTGGGCTTCCAGGTGGGCACGTGGATGTAAAAGGGGAATCATGAAATATGGTGAAGTCGTTGGTTGTTTCCAATGAAGTGCCTGGTGGGGGAAGAACAAAAGCAGGCAGTTCCCTGACGTCTCCTTTTATTCTTCCTTCCGAATGTGTCACGTGCGACAGTGAATCCAAAATGCTTATTGTCACCATCCTCTTCCCTTCCATTTGAAAAGCGCAACTTTTGTTCGGGTGGGTTATCAACATCGACCGTAAAATGCAACTTAGATTGTTGTTTTTAAGACGGAGCCCAAAAAGCACTATTTTTTTTTTTTAAAGTTCAAAAATGTCATGAAGTCCTCCCCTGCGCCAGCCCCCTGATGCTGTCACGTGCTGTGGGGTGAACAGAGGTCAGGGAGCTAACAAGGGTTTGCTGTGTTTTATTGGGTAAAAGCAGGAAGGATAGCAGGGTTATGAATGGAAACACCAAATATCTCTGGGTCTCTAGAGAAGATGCAGTTGAACTAACAATTACACTTGAGTGTGCGGTACAAAGTCTGCAGGGCTTCGTAGGCTCCAAAGAAATCTTACCTGAATGGATCCTTTTCTGTCCTTTTTAAAATTGTATTGTGTTGCTGCCCAGGTGAGGGGAGTGGGCAGAGTTGGGTAACCCCAACATGGGGTGGGCACTTGCTTTGTGCCCAGGAATGTTCTAAGTAATGTAGGTATATTATAGCATTTGATTTAATCATCATGTTACTGGAGAAAGCTTGATTCTTCTTGCAGGCACAGTAGAGAATTACAGATCAGCGAGCTTATTAGCATGCATGCAAAATTGGTTCACGAAGGGGAGAGCAAAAGCAAGGGTGGCCAAAAGCTGGGGTGGTGAGCTTGTCATAGTGGGGCCAGAAGCCGGCCGCCTCGGGGTGGGGTGGAGGGACCAAGGGCTCCAAGAGAGCAAGTCCTTTGTTCTGAGGACTTTTATGTTGTTGGTAGGATGCCGGTGAAGAAGTTGCATGTGGATTGGCAGGTGGAGGTGGTGTCAGTTTTCCAGGACCCAAACGTGTTCATGGGCTTCTTCCTTTAGACCCTATGGGCCATTTCCCACCTTTGGGACCTTGGGATGTAACCATAGTTTCCAAGGTTTTCCTTCCCAGACAGTGGAAACACCACATACAATCCCACGTCCTGTTTCCTGTGGTATTGAAACATGTGGCAGTATTATCAGACTAGGCGCAGAGCTGAGGGGTCAGCAGGTGACACGTGTCTCCCTCTGCTCCTCATTATCCTGTAGCAATAACAACAACGCAGTGTTGCGTCTTGTTCTGTTGCATGTTAGGTCATATTGTTGTGTGGTGTTATATTTTCTTGTCACGTTGTGTTACAGCGACGAACACAAGCAAAAATGCTTGTGTCCCAGTCTTAACCATCCATGTGAGTTTATTTGGTCATAGGTATGTAGAGGAGTGATCAAGGTTCAATGAGGTCCCACAGGTGGCCCTGATCCCACAGTATTGGGGTCCATGTAAGAAGAGGAGATGGGAACTCAGACACCCACAGAGGGATGACCATGTGAGGACACAGTGGGGACATGTCTGTCCACGTACCCAGGAGAGAGGCCTCCGGAGGACCCAGCCCTGCGCACCCGTGGGTGTCAGCCTCCAGCCCCCAGAGTAGGGGACACAAACACCTGCTGTTAACGCCACCCCACCTGTGACATTTCACAATGTCAGCCTTGTAGTCTAACGTTAGGTTGTTGTTTTATTGTGTCGCATTGTGTTGTTATGTTGCCTGGGAGGCTAAGTGACGCTGTACGTTACATTCTCTTCCTGCGTTTCATTCACAACTTGGCGAAGGAAGAAACAGGAGTTCAGAGGGGTGCAGCAACTCACCTTAAGCCACGCAGCTTGTGAGAGTTAGTGCGGGAAGTCAATGCTGAGCGGCCCGAAGGCAGGTGAACCCCATAAATGCTCTCGAGGCCGTGTTACCTCTATGGGCAAATAAACACCCACCTGCTTTGATCCCCAATCATTCATCAGCAAATAAGACTTCTTGAGCAGGTTAGAGCTGGAGGTCTGTGATAGGCATTCATAACTCACTGGCATGATAAAGCTATAATACGAATAATAATAAAAACATAGTCCTTCCAAAACAACAACCTTGTGTAGGGTCCCAGAAAGAAGTCGGGGGACACCTAAGAAAACCATCCTATCCCACTGCTCTTGGAAAGCACCGTGGTGAGGTTGGATCATGTTAGGAGTTCACTCCCAGTCTCTCACCGTTGGGGTCTGGATGGGTGATCCGCTTTTGATGTAGGAAAATGGGGGTCGCCATGGGACCCCAAGATCTTGTCTTCTCTCATGTCTGAAGTGCAGCATGATGATGTTTCATCTACCTCATTCCTTATCAAAGAAAAGAAAATGGGAGACCACCTTTGATGATCCCATTTCCGCTTCAATTTCAGCATTATGTCAACCTTTGAATACTGCGGTCAACTGAAATTTTTCAATCCTGTAAGCCATCTAGATTTCATGTCTCATCTCTTCCTGTCATGTTCTGCCCAAGTGCACCCCCTTCCTGTACAGAAATGCCTGAGCCCTGATCCTAAATCACAAACATTTTAAAATGAATAAACTTCATCAGCCAACATGCATCCAAATTCATGTTCTATGCAGGTGAGAGTTCACTGCCTGTTAGTTGACACGGAAACCAGAAATTATAATGCTTGGGAAGAAGGGCATGAAATGGAAAATTATATCATTGTGATTCAGCAATGCACTGCCAGGCTCATGTTTTTCTTACATTTAAAAAAAAAAAAAGTTAAATTTCTAAATTTAAAAAAAAATGTAGATGCTTATTAAGTGTCCCTTGAGATTTTTTAAGAGGGGAACAGCATCCTGAATTCATCAGCTATTTTTACGTCACAGTACTGCTGATTTGTATGGCCAACAGGGCAGCGTATGCATAATTTTCGCCATTTATTATATAGAAACGTGTATAAGATACGATGATTCTTTTTCGTTTCTGTGATCTGCAACTGCCAACATTGGTGGATGTGCTCTCTTCTGCAACTTGACTGGACAGTGACCTGTCTTTCCCACAGGTATTCATCTGCCCGGTGAGCTCCCTGGGGTATCCGTTCAGATGCAAATTCACTCCCTAATTGTTTCAGTTTGGTGGGAGTCACAGCAATATTGACACGGAGATTTGGTTTCGCTGCTTCAAATGTAGTTTATCCCATAATAAGCACTCCCGGATGGTCTCCGATTCAATCACGCTCTTGAGAGAGGAAACTTCTTCCCAGCCCCTCTCTTGGGTGTGCAAGGCAGTTCTGGTGAAAGCGGCGAAGTTCTTTTTGAAATCCAAGGGTGGTTTCACTCACTGAAAAGAAGGCGCGATTTTACATGCTAATCTAGGAAGAATAGACTTGGCTTAGCCGATTTGTAGAAACAGAGCCCATGACACTGTCTTTCTTCCCCTTCGCTGGCACATAGCAGCTCCAGTTTGGTCTTTTCCAATAATAGCCACTTGGCCTTGTGAATGAGGCAGGGTAGCTAGAATTTTTCACGTGGTGGACCAATTGCAAAAAATAAACAAAAATCGTAAAAAAGGTAGCTTGTGAAATCTTAAATCACAAATCCAAAAATGGCTGCTGTAGGCTGTATTTTTCTGAAAATGAACAGGGTGACATAGGTGGATGGAAAAGTTCCATTACGCATAAAATGGGCTGCTTCTGTGTCTTGGCTATGATAACTAATGATGCAACATTAAAAAAAAATACAGGTGCAGATATTTGAATCAGCCGTTTAACTTACTTCTGATGTGTACTCAAGAGTGGGTCTCAAGGCAGTTTCACTTTTAGTTTTTTAAGGAAACTCCACACTGTTTTCCACAGTGGCTGCACCAGCCTGCATTTCCACCAACAGTGCACCAGGGTTCCCTTTTCCCCACATCCTCACCAACACTTGGTGTTTGTTGATTTGCTGATGCTGGCCATTCTGACCGGTGTGAGGTGGTACCTCGCATTGTAGTTTTCATTTGCATTTCTCCAATGGCGAGTGACATTAAATATGTCTTATACATTTATTGTCCATCTCTATAGCCTCTTTGGAGAAATGTCTATTCACGTCCTTGGCCCATTTTTTCAAAAGAGGTTGTTTGCTTTTTTGGTGTTGAGTCCTAAGGGTTCTTTAATAAATTTTGGATAGTAACCCTTTATGAGATATACCATGGGTGAGAATGTCTCCCAGAGGGGAAGAATTTGAGGGATTAGGTGAAACAGGTGAAAGGATGAAGAAATATACAGATTGGTGGTTACAAAACAGTCACATGGATGTAAATTGTAGCACAGAGAATAAATAGAGTCAATAATATTAGAATAACTATATATGGAGCCAGGTGGGGCCATGTGACTGCTGAAAATATCACGGGAAATAATTTGCAAAGTGGGTGATGGTCTAAACACTTTGCTGTACACCTGCAGCTAATACAAATAATATTCCGTGTAAACTGTAACTTTTAAAAAATAGAAAAAATCCAACAGCATTACCAAGTAAAAACAAACAAAAATGAAATGGAAAAATCATGCGCTCTGCAACTATTGGCTCATGATGTGTTTTGGTAGTAGCGGGTGAAGTTGGGAAAATCAGGAAAAGTCCTGCAAACACTGAGTTATTGATCACACATGCTAAGGAAGAGGAACCTGATGCAACCTTTCTGTGCTGCACTAATTAAAAAGAGGTCAGACAGGGTGAGATGAGAGTTACAGGGTCTTCATTTTTGCCCTCATAGGAATAAGAGCGGTGTTCTGTGGGTTCCAACTAGGAAATGTATTTCACTTCACAGGCATCAACATTCTTCCTTTGGATAGGAGTGGGGTGGTCTATCCTTTGAGGGCAGTTAGCCCAATTCCATGAACATGACAGGCCTGACTTTGTGACATCACAGGTATAATGACAAAGACACTCAGTCATCGCAAGGCTCCACAGACATAAATATCTGCACTAAAATGTACCTCCCACTGAGCTAGTGTGTGTCCTCAAATAGCTCAGGCCTGATGCTGCCCATCATGCAACCTGACAGGGTAATGACCTGCCAGGAACAATCAAATCAAATCAAATCCAAATTTGAAAGATAGTGCCATATAAATCTGTGGGGGGAGGGTGGGGGGAGAAGACATGCATCTCTTTAGGTATTTGTGGCATGAGATGTTAATGTCCTTATGATCTAGCTACAGTGAAAAACTAAGTTAACTCTAATGGATATAAAGATAGATGATAGCTAGATAGCAAATAGGTCATAGATGGACAGACAGGTAAATAAAAGTGTGGACAGATGGGTGAATAGACTAGATAGATAGATACATAGGTATCAGAAGAACCAGTATCACTTACAGCTCATGTTGCAGATATTAAGGAAAGATAAAGGAAGGGAAGAAAACAATAATATATAGAAATACAAGGTCTGTCAGAGAAGTGTCAAGTGTAAACTGTTTTAATTATATTGACACATGGGCTCGATCTTTTTGGGAGAGACCCCATATATCACATGCATGCATGCAAATGTATAGAACACATATATGCTAGTCTGCATGTGTAGATAATATATACACATACAGGTAATAAGGTATCCAACAGAAATGAAGGATAGAAATAAACTCATATTCAAAATATTTAATATAACACAAAGCATAAAATCAGAATTTACTTATTTATTTCTTTTTTAAAAAGAATTTATTCATTATTTTTCAGAGAGAGAGGAAGGGAGGAGGGAAGAAAGGGAGAGAAACATCCGTGTAGGGTTGTCTTTCACCTGCCTCCAGCTAGGGACCTGGCTGGAGACCTGGCTTGCAACCTGGTTATGTGCCCTGGCTGGGAATTGAACCAGCGACCTTTGGGTTTGCAGGTCGGTGCCAATCCACTGAGCCACACTAACCAGGGCTAAACTCAGAATTTAAAGATGAGGTTTCCCCTACATTTTTTGAGGAGACATTGGAACTCTAGATCCCTAAATATTTTGCAAGTTGTTCTAAAAAGCTTTTACAAAATAGAGCAGACTTGCTTCCAGACTTAAAAAAAAAAGCCCACATGTGCTCACAAAAGCATTTCCTGACCAATAAAACACTACAAAAAAGCCCAAACATTATACAAGTACCTTTACTTTTAAAATTCTACAGCGGAGCGTCTAAGTCCCTTGCAAGAAACAGTTCACCTCTTAGGAGTGTCAGAAAGCTGAGTGGCTGTACAGAGTGAATTATGAAGGGTTCTGACGGAAAGAATCCTGGCTTACCTCCTATCATCGCCAAATACCAATGACACCCTCCTGGACCACATCTCACAAAATAAAATCCTGGGCTGACCTACCGTCTCAGCCATCTGGTCTACCTTCCTACTGCACCTCTGAAAATTTGCTACTCCCCTCCACTGATACTACGTGAAATGATGTTCAAGGTTTTGTTGCGAAGGGTAGGTAACACATACATAAATCTTTTTCCTCTGACATGATTTCCGTAACCTGGAGATGGTTGATTTCTTGGTATTAATGTCTCACATTGACCAGAAATTGCAGGGTTGGAGCTACAGGCTACCGGTCACAATGATGAGTGGTGATTTTGCATAAGTTAGACTTGGCCATGTGGCTCTGATGGTTCGAACAACCTTCCATACACCAAAGGGTTGTGGGTTCAATCCCCGATCCACCTGTGTATGGGAGGCAACTGGTCAATGTTTCTCTCTCACATCTCTCTTTCCCTCTCTGACCTTTCTTCTTTGGAAAAATGTGGATAAAAGCCATGTCTTGTGGCCAATATTCTAGAAGAGAGAGGAAAAGACTTTGAAAACCTCCTTTCATTAAGAATAAAATAGATTGCTAAATGCTATGTTTCTTCATGGAATGCTGGTGGCTTTTCATTTAGAAAAGATCAACAAAAACATACCTTCCATCAAAGAAGAGAGGGTGCTGGATTTTCCTCCCATGTCCACTCCATTTGTCCCCTTTGGTCAATGGGCCGTGGTCTTTATTGAGGACTGACCAGTAACACTACACTTTTTAGCCCATCATGGGATTGGGTATGTCATGAGACCACCTTCTGGATGCTTAAAAGTAGGGATGTGATGTCTGATGTCCAGGGACCATTGCTAAGACACAAGATTGATCTTCAGCCATGAGAAGACTTCAAAAATGGGTCAAGGAAATGAATCCATAATGACTAATGCTTTCACATTCCTTTCAGCTCCACAGCCAATATTTCTGGGCTATTTAAAAATGACAGACAATCTATTCTCACTCAACTGACTGCATTCCTGGCACTTTTTTACTTGTTGTTTTGTGTGTGTGTGTGGTTTTTTTTTCACTATCAGGCTCCTTCCTGTGCCTAAATAAAAATGGGTGGTGTAATTTCAATCTAACTCTTCCATACATGTGCAACACTCACATTGTTTGATAGAAGGCACATAATACATATTCAAGTACAGATAACCATTCCTAGAGTGAACCTTCATGGGCTGTTAGGCGAGAACCTGCTTTCAGAAAACGACTCAGTGGAGACAGGTTCTATTTTCAGAGACAAAATGCGAGTGGTATGTCCACTTTGTAACTTCTTGCTCTGTCAGGGATTTGGGTTATGGCAACTCTGCACCTATTTGTATTTGGCAGGTAGGTCCATGTTGGACATTTCATGCCCATGTAGCATGAGGTATGGACAATGATGTCAATAAAACATACAAATGTGATGTTGATGCAGTCCTAATGGAGTGCTGAGATTTAAGTGTTTTTTCTTGTATGTACAACACTGTTGGTTTCTGTACATCTGGTAAACAGTCCAACTGACCAATATGGATGGAATTTAAATACCAGGTGAACATCATGATGTGAACTGAGGTCAGAGAAAGCTCCCAGTGTCAAAGGTTTTGTCTCAGAGTCCCACAGGTAGACGTGTTCATGATCCCCAGGTTCACAAAAGCTCAGTCCGTGGTGGAGCAAAAATGGTACCGTGCACACATAGCTCCAGACTACAAGTGATGCCAAAACATGTCCAGCAGAATGAGTTGACATCGGCCCATCACTGAGCTTCTGCAATGGTTCAGAAACAAGGAGTCCTCGTGCTTATGCTGTGATCAGTTTCTGCCATACCATAATGCATCAAAACCTTTGGGTTTAAGGAATCTTTCCCCTGTGGCTTTTTTATATCTTCCAACCCAATTCTCAGAACCCCAAACCCAGAGCAGGACATGTATATTTTTTCGAGTTAGAAAACATCTGGTAATCTGAAACGGAGAACAGAGCAGATTCTGTGTCTAAGAAATGGATGTCCACACCCAAAGGCGTGGGGTCACAGGAGGCAACCTAGAAGGGATTTTAAACAATTCCTCTTTGTTTCTACTTCATCTCCCCGTTGTCATATGCCACACAACTGACAACATCACGGAAACACTCTTCTAACAGGGAGGGCCAATTGTAGTGAAATAGGAGGCCCATCCTGAAGGCATCGGCCATGCACACTGTTTTAATTATATGAACGTTGGCTCAATAGTTTGGGGACAGACCTCATAGGTAGACTCTAATCTAGCCATCTGTAGCCTCACCTGCCTGCCATGGTTGTGTGTGTTGTTATTCATCATGATTGTGAGAACGGATGGAAAAGAGACCCAAGAAAAATATTAGTCGCATAAAGGACACTAAGAGAAAACATAAACAGGGGGAAAATATCATGTTGCTACCTTCTACGTGGCTTGGATTCTCAGGGGTAGCTTCCGTTTCCAAGTGCCTCATAGCAACCACAAACTCCTTTCGTAACTTTTATTTCTTGGTTGCTGGGTGCCAAGAGATGGCCTTTACATCGGGTACCCCCTATTGATTGCAGTAATTGTTCCTGTCGGTAGATACTAATTATTGATAAGGAACAGACATGGACATCAAGCATAATAAACTGGGGAAGAAAACTGTTTTCTTCACCATGAAGCCACTGCTTTCCCCACCGTAAGCGATGTTGCAATTGCAGGAAAAACAGATGAGCAAATAAAACGATGCAGAAACCAAGAGAGCGTGGGATGGCCTCTCTATAGATTGATTTTTTTTTTTTCCAGGATGTCTTCTAGAATGGGGGGAGCAGAAAGGGTGGAAACACACACACACATATCTGGAAATCAGAAAATGTGCTTTCAGAGACTGTGGACAAAAAAAGCCACATCCTAAACCTGAGAAGCCCAGGGGAGCCCCCCGAGGGGTGCGTTACAAACTCACAGACCTGCAGTAACCACCCAGGATGCTGGGAAATGAAAAGTTAGGAATTGAAAGCAGGTCCTGGCCGGTGGGCTTTGTCCTGGGCTGGAATCTGCCCTAATTGAGATCCATCTTGACCTTGACTGAGCCCGTCTGCTGTCTTTTGCCTCGCTGATAACTCACCTTGGGGATGTCAGTTAGTCACCTTGGTAACTGACTGCCCTTTTCTAGGTCCCCTGGAGACCCCAGCCCCCCACGGTCACTGTTTTCATGTTCATGGTTGGCTGTGGACAGCCCTGCACCCACCTGCGTGAAAGAAGCAGGTGCCTCTCCTTTGACTTTTTCTCCACCCCCAGAGGTTCCCTGCTTTGCTGTCTCCCACCTCCTCCACCTATCCCCCGTGGATTTCATGCAACCCCTTTATGCCTGTGTTTTTTATTGCAATGTATAAAATAAGGTGCCAAACAGCCATTTGCTGATGCATTTTCACAATTCGTTGAGGTTTTGCTCCCTGGCCACTGTGGCTACTTTGGCTCCAATAAACTCATAAAAATTCTTACAAGTGAAGGTTTCTCACTTTGACAAGACCTGCAGCACAGCCTCCCTGGTTCAGGAGTCATGTCTTTGACCAATAAATTGATGATGCCCAATTTGAGTGACCACTGTGACTATGTCATAAGTGATACATGACCGTGCACTTGAAGTGTCACCATTCGACAAAACTGCCAATGTTATTGGTTGTTGTGCTGTGGTTTATGCTGAGATTCTCTGCTCTCCAGGAGAAATTAAAGTTTTCATTCATTTATGAAAATGGATCATTCGGTCTCACCCAAGTGGGTTTTTCCTAATGGTCACCTGAATCACTGAATGATGTCATTGAATATATAGCATTGTACCTGTATTTCAGAAAAGTAGCCAGAACATACCATTTTATTCTGTGTATTATCAGTGGGGAATGCATGTTTCAGGTTTGTTTTTTCTAAACTCAACACAAGACTCAAAGATTATAAACACATATGGTTCATAGACTTGTGTTTCTGATATAATAAATATATTACAAATACTAGAAAGATGCTATAAACAGAATATGTATATATAATGATATCAGGATAATATATAATTTATGGGTAGTTTTAATTACCTTAAGAAACAAATGTAGTCATTTTATGACCAAATGAAGAGTAGTTGTTCATTTCCCCAGGTAGTAAAAAAATTTTTTTTTCTATTTAAAACTTTTACGTCACCAATGTGATAAAGTACAAAATTTTATTCCTGTATTTATTTGCTTTTTCTTTTATTCCTAGTGTGACTATTTGTCATGTGTTCTTAAGCCATTTCAATGTGCTCTATGAACACATTTTCCCTCATATGTTAAACTTATTCTAGTGGCTTCATGATGGTTAGTCTTAAATTTTTACTCATGGGAAGCACTCTTTTTGTGAAATTTTATTTTTTACTTCTATTTATTGGGGTGACACTGGCTAATCATTTCATACAGGTTGCAAGTTTACTCTTTTTAAAAATACTATCATTGGTTCACTGCTCTTCCTGTGTGTTTTAGGGTTTTTAAAGGTAATTTAAGGTTTTAATTTTGTGTGTGTGTGTGTGTGTAAGCAGTTACTTCCATTCACACCCATACCCAAATATCTTAACAGCATTTATGAAACTGACTCACTGGTTTCATATAATCTTCTGCTATATGACACATGTCTTATATTCATGAATCTGCCTCTATACTTTATCTATTGTTCTTTAATAGTCTCTAGTCCTCTCTCTCTGTTCCCGTTCCCCACTGTTGCTCTTCCGGTCATAGAGGAGGTCCATTAGTATTCAAGAGAATCAAAGTTTCCCTCCACCCTGGAGATTTTCATGAAAATAAACTACAATTACCTGTGAGCCTCATTTATGGATTTTTAACTCTCCCTTCTCCAATATATATATATTTTTCTCAGTTACATGGCATATTTCTCAACCCAAACACAGCAGGCTCAGTTTGGCGAGTTTCATCAAAATGTCCATCCAGTTGATCAAACGCCATCCCCCTTGTAGATTAATTTCAGATGATGGATCTCTGGCCTGCTAATTCAGTTGGGGAGAGCATTGTACCCATGTGCAGGATTGCTCTTTGTTTTAACCAATGAATGCATTGATAAGCAGAATAAATTCTTTCTCCCTCTTTCTCTCTCTCCTTCTCCCTCCCTCTCTGAAAGTCAATAAGTAAATCAGAAATAAAAAGGTGGATGAGGGTCTTCCTGTTAGCATTCCAAAGGCACAAGAAAGAAGAGCATAGCTGGTTCATAAAAGTAGACTTTTCACTCTTCCCCTCGAAGATTCTCTCGACTGTTGTCCTGACTTGTTTGTGAGCCGTGAAAGGTTAGAATATTCTGGTCCATGTGGCCTCATGAGGGATGCTGACATTCTTTGGGCTCATTTGTACCAGACCGAAAGCTGGAAGATTTAGTAACTGAGCTTGAAAGGAATCAACATCACACACTGACTGACTTCTGAAAACAGCCGGGTTGGCAGGTGGTGAGGGAGATACGGGCAATGGTAGAAAAGACAAACTCAACTGCTTGCTACATACAATGAATATTCGTACCTCTGGCCATTCCTAGCTCTGCTGGTTTGCAGGCTCTGCTTCAACGTGTTACACAGGTATGTTATCATTTGATTCCTCAGCTCGAGAAAGCTGAGTTTTGTCTTATCAGGGTCAGCTTCCAGAGGGACCGGGATTAATTTCTCCCCAGCACACCGAAGGGAAGCACAAGCAAGAACATGGAAACTGATAGGCAGAAAGCGTGAATTTTAACGTGCGTGTGACTGAGGACACAGTCTCTGGATGTTTTCATGTCTCCTCATCTCTTGTGCTTTCTTACTGCAGACAAAGAAGGGTGGCTAAATCATGAGGCGGAAGTAACAGAATTAGCTAATCGGTTGGTTTTCATCTAAAAAGACCCTCTCATCCAGTTTCAGAAAAATCAGTTTGTGAGATGTCATTGCCTCTGATTTCCATGTAAAAAGTGTATCTCTACAGCATGCTCGCCCCCCCCCCACACACACACATGTGCAATGAATTGGACAGTCTTCCAAAATAAATTCTTCCCAAATGCATATTTCACTTTGGGGTATTAGTAATGCTGCTAATGACTAAGCTTTGATAAAGAAAACATGAATGACTAACTTTCATTTGTTTAATTTGCCACAACATGCTTTTCTAGATGTTGAATTAAAGAAGTTGACAACACGGGGAACTCAGTTTGTGGATAATTGAAAAATAGATTGTTGCAAACATTCCCTTCTGATAACATCTCAAGACACCAAAATAATGAATAAACTTGTATTTGTGTAATCAGATCCCTGAGGTTGCACCGATTCCAAAAAAAAAAAAAAATCCATGTAGCTGGTCTGTTCTAGAACATTCTGTGATCTCTAAGGACATCCCTGTATCCTGTCATATTGTCACCAGGTTACTCTGCTGCTTCTCACACACGGTTCACCATCAAAAACCAATTAGTCAAAAGTGGGTCAGGTCAAAGGACAACCAATCACAAGCTCTGGGAGGGCTGGGCCAATCAGGAGCTCTTGTCAATAACACGCTATTCTTCTGTTTTTACAATATCGTCACAGGTGTCTTTTTCTTTCTTCCTCTGTTCTTCTCATCCGTTCTGCCCCTGCCTTTTTTTTTTTTTTTTTTCCAGTCAAACACAAGGTTTAGCAAACCCTGTTCTCCACCTATTATTTGGCCATGCCCTGAATGTCCTGCCTACCCTGCAATTTCCTGCATCAGTCAGGCGATGGTTTTGTAAAGACGAATCTATAAACAAGATGAGATACCATGGCAAAAAGCATACATCAAGCAGAATTTGCTGTGAAGTCAAAAAACACTCTTGGGGACTATAAAACTCCCCCAAAGCAGAGAGGCACACCATTGAATATGAAAGCTTATGAAATCGATGCATTATGCAGGAAAAACAAGGTTTTCACTTCCTATCATCACAAGTGGAATGTACCTCCATTGTTTCTCTGCAGATGCGTGTTTTACAATGTTTTCCTTAAATGGAGGCATGGTATCTTTGTTTCTAGTTTTAACTTCTTGTTCTGTGTTGCATTGGTTCATTTTGGGGTGGGGAGAAAGGTCTCAGGGGAAAACACAATTCTCCATTTATGAGGTTCAGATACAACTGTAGACCACTTGCATTAATCTCTACAATAAAAATGCAAAGTATGTATCCCAGGGACCCTCCATCCCGTTGACCATTTCTTGAGTAGATGCAAGAATGGGTCAATCAAATCTTTGCAATGCTGCTACTTCAAGAGGCCCATTGGCATTGATAAGGGCACATTTCAGACAAATTACCACCTAGTCCCTACTTCCTGTTATTTTCTTCACGGCTACCTTTGTCCTTTTCACACATGGCTACACGTGTGTGAACTGAGAATTGAAGATGATTGATAACGCACTGTCTTACCCATCGAAGGTGGGTGCATTTTCGGTTTGACACAAGCGCCATCATTTCAAAGGCAAATCAAACTGACAATAGAGATGAATCATGGCCCATCAATGAGAATTATAGAGTGACTCCTTATGAGGGAAGTTAAAGCAATATTTTTAGAAGACTCTGATCATCCCCACCAGGTCATAAATAATCAGTAGGTATTCTAGCAGGCATTTTTAGCTGAGCATATTCTTGAGAAGAGTGTGTGGGACTCATGATTTAGAAATATATATATATATATATATATATATATATATATATATATATATATATACACATACACACACACACACACACACACTCACACATTTCTGGTCTCTATCCCTAACATCTTTGTTTCTCTATCTTTTGCCTGTACCTTGTAGGCCAAAGCAATTGGGATGTTTTAGGAGTATCCAAAATGGATGCCAAACAGTAAACATTTTTTACAAGACACACCATACGCAGGTATTGTAGGAAACTTACAAAGCAGATATAGACAAAATGATAAATACCATAAAAATCATCTCTAGGGTCATAACTCAGGAACAGCAATGCTGAGAGAGCTACTTTACACTCTCCGTGGTTTTAAATGCTCACCGAGATGTTTATTTACAAATACAGGTTCTACCATGAATGTTATTTTCAGAATTTTTTGCTTTGCATTCTGCTGACCATTTCCCATTTCAACATACATGTGCTAATATGATCTTCTTCAATGGCAATGTATGTTTGCTCATCAGGACTCCTGTGTTTGGGAATCCAGGAGGTTTCTAACCTGTCTTGACCAACACACAGCAGTAGCTTTGGCATCATGGTGCTGAATTGAGCCCACCTATCAGCTACACCTTGTTAGCTTGTGTACCTAAGTGGAGGTTCACAGGGAAACTTGATTTACCAAATTCCCAGTAGAGAAAGCAGAGAGAGTCAGATTCAACAAACAAAAAGTCCAAACAGATCTAACTCTAAAAGCAGAATCACAATGGCTTCAAAAACATGATTGTGAACAAAAATTACGATTCTCTAAAAGAATTAGGTTTCAAGAAGAAATCAAACTCTGGGTCTGTGAGGTCCGTCTGGAAAAAGTCCAGTTTCGGTTAATATCACAAGAATGGTTGGCATGACGTCATTGTAACCCGACAGCCAAGGAGAGTGGGCTGGAATGTACACACATGACATGCATGAACAATGGTGACTTCACTGTCCTGGTCGGGGGGCGGTGCATGTCATTGAGTGAGCATGTGTACTGTGTAGTTGTTGCATTCAGAATGACTGAGTGAGCAGAGCACTGAATCCGCATCCAATTTTGCGTAAAGCCTGACCATTCCTCTGCGGGAACGATTGGGATGATTCAGAAGGTTTTCCAGGGATAATGCAATGAGCGCAGTACCAAGATGGTGGGGAATCTGTTGAAAATGATCCGTGTCCTGGAAGGCCTGCCGCAAGCCCAGCCCCTGAGGATGCGGAATGTGTTCGGACTGCAATCAGCAAAGATCAGCTCCCGACTGCGGGAGCCTTAAACGCTGATCTGCAGATTCCAAAAACCACCGTGTCCGAGCTTTCAATGCAGGATCTTGGCGTTGAATATGTGGTGAAATTCGTTCCACAGCGTCCAGAGCTGAAGGTACATCATGCTGCGGTAGCTAATGACCCAGCTGCCAGAACTGCGTGAGGTCCCAACGGACCGACTTTGAAGGGGACTGAGGTGTCATGGTCCTGTGTACCGTGTTTCTTGTAGCTTGTGTCTTCTTCAATAAGTGCTTCTGTTTTTACTAGTACATGGCTGGACACCTTCTGGACAATGTATTGTGATAGATATGTATGTGTGTGTGTGTAGTTTATAATTTATATACAGGGCAGAGCAAAAGTAGGCTTCCCTTGTACATTCAGAGTGCTTTGCCTTTGGTTGCACGATGGGTCGTATTTCGAGCCGTAACATTTGTTTTATTCTCCAGACGTTTTGGTGTGTGGCCCACCTGACCTAAATCTCCTCTAACTGGGGGGAGGGGACCCTCACAAGTCGCGAAGACCCGCATGCTTTTGGTAAATTGTGTCCTAATTGTCCCGTAGGGCAGAGGCGGTTTAGCTCAACGACTCCGCGATTGCCGTCCAACGAGATGAAATGGTGCGGACAGAGGGTGTGGGCCTCCCTGCCCGGCTTTATTGAGGAAGAAATCCAATGTTTGCTCTGCCAGGAAATCTGGCCCCCCCTCCCCGCGGGTCTCTGGATGGCCGCCCACCCCTCCTTTGCTGCCGCAGCTGCAACACAATGAGAAACCTCCTCTTCCCCCAAATAGGCTTTGAAGCCCCTGTGCGGATAAACACTCCTCATTGATGAACGGCTTAATCCTCGAATAAAAGCTCACTGTGCTGGCGGCTGTGAGGGGCCGTGAAAGAGGTCGGGCGACAGAGAAGAATTTTCCCAGGCGCCCCGCAAACCTGCCGCTGCGCTGCGTCCCAGCGGCGGGAAGGGCGTTACAGGACGTCCTGTGTTCACCGGGGTGGCCTGAAACACAAGTCTTCCCTTGGGGTCCCTCTCAGGGGGGTACACGGGCCTTGCCGTTGCGGGACTTTTTACACCCGCTCAACCGCAAGGGTCTTTTCTGGCGGTGAAACCAGCAGGCGGGGGAGAGCAGATGAGAGGGATTGTCAGGAACCGTCTGCAAAAACACCTCCGGAATCGTCGCACGCGCATGGGGTTCCGCTGGAAAAGGGACCTGTCCTACCGCAAAGAACTTACCCGGCTCTTTTCAAAGGGCATAAAATAGAAGCTAGAAGACAACTGGGATAAATAGGCCCTAGAATGCAATCAGAGGTGGACCAAAGCAGCATCAAGTAAACACTCACAGAATAGCATTATTTAGAGACACGGGCAAAGAAAAGGTACAACCAGAGATACCGGTAAACACGGATGTGGCGACAATCCGTAGATTGAGAGCCATCGGACAGACGTGACCTTGAAACCTTTCTCTTTTATACATTTGGGTCGGCAAATGCAACTAGTATAGAAAACCACCACATTTGGAAGGAAGAGGAAAGGTGAGTAGGTGGAATCTAATTTGCAGAATAAACGGACAAACAACATAGAAAGGGGCTCCCAGACACACGGAACAGACTGACAGCTGACAGACAGGAGGGGGTCGCGGGTCTTGGGTGAAAAACATAAGGAGATTAAGCAAAAAAAAAGCACAGACAGACAATGCTGTTGAGGTGATCAGGACAAAAGGGGGAGTAGGAAGGGTAGAAGGCGGCACCGGGGGGTGATTTTATTTTTATTTTTGAAAATAAGACTTTATTTTAGACAGACAGGCAGGAAGAAAGAGAGGGAGAGGAACATCCATGTGTGGTTACCTCTTGTGCGCCCCCAACTGGGGACCTGGCCTGCAACCCAGGCATGTGCCCTGACTGGGAATCGAACTGGCCACCCTTTGGTTAGCAGGCGGGCGCTCAGTCCATGGAGCCGCACCAGCCAGGGCTGGGTGCCTTTAAAAAGCAAGGCCCTTTTTCTGCTCTCAAGATTCTCTGTCTCTTCCAATTGGCGGGCAGTCCTCACTAGAAGATGTCAAGACCCAAATGTTTCAGGGATTTTCTTCTTGTGTCACCAAAAATTACCACAGCTTATCAGTGAGCTGGGAACAGGGGTGTGGAGACACAGAACCCAGAGTCTTCCACAAGTAGTTAGATGCTTCTTAAATGAGAAAAAGCTATCCTAGTAAACATATCCATTGTTCATGTTAAAGCTGCAACCCTTCTTGTATGCTTTTTAACATTTATTTTTATTGATTTATTATTGTTGTATTACTTGTTTCATTTTCTATGCCATTGCTCTCCCCTGCCTCACCCACCTCATTCTCCATGTCCAGGGGTCTTTCACATTAGCTGTCTGATTAAACCCTTCCCCTAATTTCCTCCACTTCTTCTCCCCTCCCCCCTCCTACCTGGTCATCATCCTTCTGTCCCTCTTTTGTTTCCATGCCTCTGATTCTATTTTGCTCATTGGTTGGTTTGTTCATTCGTCTCCTGTATTGAGAGAGATCATATGGTACTTGTCTTTCACTGACGGGCCTATCTCACTAACCATAATCCTCTCCAGCTCCACCCATGTTGTCGCAAAAGGTAGGAGTTCCCTCTTTCTTTCTGCGTAGAATTCCCTTGTTATGAACAAAAATAAGCAAACAACGAAAGCATTCCTGTTATACTAGGGGTCACCCTCAGTCATTCGTTGGGAGAGATCATCACCTTCACACAGTGGCGGTGCTGAACTTCTGTTTTTCTGCAAGGCCGGATGGTTAACCCAGAATCCTGAGAATGCTAGTTTTCACACACTCCAAGTTGGCCCTTGGAGTAAGAGGAAAACACTACAAAATGAAATCAATGAAAAGCAGGAAAGGCTGGCTGTCAAGAGGGTGACCGGTATTAGAGGTGGAGACGGTAAGAGGAAAAAGGCTGAGCAGAAACATCACCTGTTGGGTCCTGGCATCTTCTTCACTCGGCAACTCAAGACAACATCTGAGCCTTGAACTTCACGCGGAGAAAGAGGGTATCAGATTTCAGTGTCAAAAAAAGACTCTTGAAGAGGCCATTTGCAGTGGCTCCACAAACCATTTTCTAACAATCACCCCCAGGAACGTTGGGAAGCCACTTGGGTCACAGGCAATGTTTTTCAATACTATTTCCAGGCAAGAGAGACACAGAAAGCGGAGGAAAAGGACCCTGACCATGTCATCCCTGGTGTACAATTCAATTTTGGACCAACTGCTTTAAAAAAAAAAAATTGAACTAAAACTATAACAAATAAAAATGATGATTGGTGGTGAAGGTTGAGCTTTGGAATACGCGAAGCATGATGAAATGCATGTATGATGGCATAGAAGTGAATTTTTCCGTACGCCCACCAAAAAAAAAATGCAGCATACCAAATAAAACAATAAATTTCAAAAAGGTGAGAATTTTATAAAGTGGGTTGCTGACACAAAACGGCATACATATTTCACTCAGCGATGTACTTCGGAATGAAGGTTTTTTAAACCTTTCTTGAAAATAGTCTCTTTTTTTCCCTGAGTAAATAAGAGTGGATGGTATTTGGGGAAACACACACTTGCTTCAATGATTTAACAGAAAAGCATGTCTTAGGGAAACATTGATCTTTTCCCTGTAAATACCTTTTCATGATTGCTTTCCTTTTCTCATAACTTTTTGTATCCTTCCTAGCTTCCAAGAACGTTCATCTTGCATAATGGAAAAGCAGTTAAAATGTGTCCCAAGACTCCACCGAAAGAATAAGGGAGGAGTAGGCTTTCTTGGGAAAATAGCAGAGTAGGACTGCGAACCCAAAGAGTATTTGTATGCCTTTCATTTTCAGGGATCGCTCTGCCCATCTACAGTCCTAACTCCTGAATCAGTTTCCTGGTTTTGGCATGGCTAGCTCTTATTAAAAATGCATGGAACATGGGCATTGGCCTCTAAAAAAATCTCTCCCATTTTCTGTGTGAAATGCAATACTTTCCCCCCTGAAAATCAAGCCCATGGAACACGCAAATTAAGTTAGTTCTGAAATACGACATTAGACCCTGGAAACCAATAACCGGGCTATTGACTGCCCCAGCCAACTGCCTTATAGAGGTTTAATAAAAATGCCTTCCAGGGTCCACTTAATGGCACATTATTGAGTTTTAAAGAGAGAGGAAAAAAAAAGAAAAGGTAGCCTTCACTTTTCACTAGGCACTGAAGTGATGAATAGAAAAATATTAAAACGTACACTATGGTAATGCCATCAGACGGAACTTATCTTGCATGAAAAGGTCATCGTCTGGAGCACGTTTGCATGATTCTAATGAGTTATCTCCATATACAAGATGGATATTTCAATATTGACTGAAAAAAAATCAAAGGTACAGTGTCTCAGATTTCAAAAAGCACAAAGAATCTTGATCTCTAGTTCCGCCCTATTCCTAGATGTATTTTGCAAGTTGTTGTCATTCTTAAATCATCGGTAGAAAGTAGAATTTGAAAAATGCCTTTTGAAATAAGTGTTTTGCTTTAGAACATTGCAAGTCGCACTTAACAATTATCAATCTATCTTTCAAGGAACATATTTTATTCTTGCTCCCTGTGTCTTTTAGAGCAGTGCTTTTGAATAGAATGTTCTGGAAGGCTACAAATGTCCTTCGTCATAGCCATACAATATGGTAACCACCAGCCATGCTCTGTTATAAATTGTCAATGTGTACATTTGTGGTAGGGATTACATCATCCAAGATTGGATTCCGTGTGTAAAATTCTGCCTTTTGTCCATGAAAATATAATGTTTGAAACATCCTTTAAAAACTCCTCGATAAACTTCAATGTTGGGTTGCGATGATTATACGTACATATTGGGTTACTCCCAGAATTAGGTGGACATACTGGATGTTTTCTTTATGATCTCTTTAGCCTTACTGTTGAAAGGACAGTAAGTATGTAGGACTTGGGTCTTGTCCTACATACTGAACCTTTGGGCAAATGTTGTCCATTATTATAAATAGTGCAACCATGATACAATGCAACTTCTCTTGGGTATGAGACCCTTATATTGTTGTGTGAGGTTGTAGAATAATACATTGTGACTGCTACCCTGATTATCAGCATCATTGTGCTTCTTTTTCTACCCTCAAGCTCCTATTAAGACACAGGTGATTCTAGCCCTGGCTGGTAGCACAGTGGATAAGGCGCCGGCCTGCGAACCCAAAGGTCGCTGGTTCAATTCCCAGCCAGGGCACATAACCAGGTTGCAAGCCAGGTCTCCAGCCAGCTCTGTAGCTGGAGGCAGTTGAAAGGCAACCATACACAGATGTTTCTCCCCCTCTCTGATTCTCTCCCTTCTCCTCTCTCTAAAAATAATAAATAAAATATTAAAAAATAAAAAGACACAGGTGATTCTATTGAACCCAAACCAAAGTTTCAGTTGATGAAGTTAGTGCTCAGATACACACTTCTTTATCACAAGTAATTTCTGCCGAGGTGCTTTATTTCCTTTGACCCGTTTAGTGTCCCTTTGTGCATAAATGTGACTGAAATGAACCTATTTTCTTATCTGAGGTGAAATAGACAGTCCCGAGGTAACCGTTCTTTCTTGCACATTTTCACTTGGATGGGACCTCCAAGCTTTCAGACGAACCCAGAGAAGGAAAATGGACCAGCTTCTCTGACACATGGATCAGGTTGCATCTATGGGACCAGCTGTGTACTTTCCACAGTGTCTTTGCTCTTGACCCACATCCAGAAAATAATATTCTTCATCAGGACAAGAAAATTCAACCAGCATTTCTCCAGAACGTCAGCGTACTGACAACGCCACGCCCAATAGCAGGGTGACCATTGCTACAACTTGATTTCCTTCGATAGGTCCATGTAAATTTGTTCTCAGACGTACAGTGCATGAGACAAGGTACACACAGCATGAGATGTCACATTCCTCACGAGCGGAGGAAAGTGAATTTCAAGCCTGTAAGTGAGTGGGGTGTGTATGCACTGGAAAAAGGTATTAAGTGCGTTTGTATCTATACACAGAATTAAATGTCCGTATGGCTTGGTGGGCATCAATATTACATTCAGAAATAATGTGTGTATAAATGCTTAACTTCTCCATGGCAAGTGAAAGGTTGGGCAGCAGGTTGGGTGTTTCAGGATGGCCTTGTGTTTTATAAATTGGGGTGCACTTTCTCAGCGTTTATCCACGACATTCCCACAGTCCAGCCAGGGCACAAGAGTCAGGATTCACATCGCCCCTAAATGATCAGTTCAGTGAGGAATAGGGACCACAGGGTCCTGCACCCCTGGCTGTGTCCTCTTTCAGGCTTTTGACATTGATTCTCTGTCTTGACAGTTTATGGGGTCAACAGGGGTGGGGGGAGGGAAGATATCAGGGAGAGAAAATCAATCAGAGAGTGGAAATAGCAGATCAAGATTCAGCCAGCACAGCGCTGCTGCAGGAAACCATCAGAAACTGGGGATCCCACCAGTCCGAAATTGAGGTATTGGCAGGGCTGAGCTCCCCCAAGGCACTAAGATAGACCATTTCTCTCTCTCTGAGCATCTTTCTCATTGTTTGTCTTGGGTTCACAAGCTGGCACCTGTGCACGGAGCCCCACCACCCACAGGCACACAACTTGGACCTGAATGACACCCCCACGGAGCCCTAGTCCTAAATCATGTCCAGCATTGAGAACACCAGCTTTGTGAGCAGTGGAATAGAGATGATGACAAAAAAACAAACAACCAATTTTTGGAGAGTTGAAAAAAGACATAGACACGAAGACATGAGATTTTTGCGCAGGGGAACCAGGTAGAAAGTTGCACCCGAAATGCAATGTGCAAGAAAACTCGGAAATCGAACACAAAGACAGTATCACATCAACGCATAATCCCCATGTTCGATGGTGAAAAGCCCTCACGAGGTTATTTTTTTAAATGTATTCTATAAAAATGTACAAAATGGCATCGGTTTTAGGTCTTTTTGGTTACGCCGCCTGATTGAAATGTAAGAATAAACACTCATATGAACTGCTTTAAACCCCAGAAAGTCTTCAAAGAACTCAAAGCAAATAAACCCTGTTTATTGTCCAAGCTCCCTATGGAGGAAGACATCACTCTGAAATGTACATTGTAATGTTTCTTTTGTCTAACAGTCTACACTTTACACTAAGAATTGTGTATCCAATCAGAATATGCCTATTTCAGGAACTGTTTCCATAAAGTGGTCAATATTTGACAGTGTGGGCTTATCACAGTACAGGCATTATCAAGAATAAAAGCAATCATTCAGACTTTTCCATCAAAAAGCCTTGAAAAGGGAACCTTGAGAAAAGGTTCACATCTTTTAAAACTCAGCACATGTTCCAAAATTTGAATTTGTGGTATATCAAATAGGAAAGGTAGTCTCAAGAAGCTAACAATCACACGTTCCAAAGATGATGCATGCATTGTCACAAAGGACATTTTTTAAAAATGTTTTTCATACAAAATAAATTTAAAATAGCCTATTAAGCCCTGGCTAATGGCACAGTGGATAACGTGCCGGCCTGCGAACTCAAAGGTCGCTGGTTCGATTCCCAGCCAGGACACATAACCAGGTTGCAAGCCAGGTCTCCAGCCAGGTCCGTAGCTGGAGGCAGGTGAAAGGCAACCCTACATGGATGCTTCTCTCCCCCTCTGCCTCTCTCCCTTCTCCTCTCTCTAAAAAACAAAAAAATCTTTTTAAAAATAGCATATTAACTACAATGAAAAGGTCCAGCTCCGTAAATAAGTTGCAAGTAGCATTATACCTCTGGGAGTCTAATGTTCCATGGTAATGATGAGTTACCCATGCCATTATATACGAGTTGTAAAAATAACAAGGTACTATGATATGTACATTTGTGTCATCAAACGATTTCAGGTTGACTAATTTCTGGAAAAGCAAGTTACTATTTATGTGCATGAAGGTAGTTAAACTGATAGGCACAGGTGTGCTACCTGCGTCCAATGATGTGTGAGTTCTGCAAAAATCCAGTGATCAGGAGAGCTGGACAGTGGTCAAAGGTCTATTGACTTAAAGGTCACTTTTACAGAATGCTGTTCAGACCTAAGTCAACCTGCCATGTTTCTATTCAAGCCAGAGGCCAGAAGTACGACAGGAAACTCAGTTGTTCATTTATAACTGAACAGGGGAAAATCTGACGACTTTTAGGAGCAGAATTTATTCCGGGCTGAGGCCAGCTGCCCTTTCTAGAAAGAGCTGCCTTCTGTAAGCTTTGAACGGAAGCACAAAAATATCTGCAGTAATCCCACGTTTCTTCCTTGCAAGGCTGTGCGACTCACAGAATGCTGGGTATGCATATTTTTCCTTTCTATTCTTGCAGCCAAAAAGAGAAAAGAAATGGAGGAAGGATAACCATAATGAGCCTAATTTATAGAGAAGGAAGGACAGCCCCACCTCATTAGGCGAATTACACAGTATCCATCAGCCGAAAAGCGGGATGGGGAGCTGACCCCAGGTTTTCTGAGAAAGTTATTTTCCCTGCCCACCTGAGTCCCCACTCATAAAACAAACTAGCTGGTCTGTTCCCTAATCTGCACCCACTTTTAGGTGCAGATTGTGGATTTAAACCCTGATCTGTCTGTTATCACATGATGTTGGGTGAACATCCCCACAGCCAAGAACTGATAACTTTTTAACAAGTCCATGCGTTGGGGTAACATGGGTTAAGGTGATGATAGGTTTCAAGTCCACACTCCTATGACACGCCATCTGCATGTTGCACTGCGTGTTCACCACCCAAACTCTAGTCACCGCCCAGCAGCACATATTTGATCCTGTGTACCCCCCACTTCCTTCCCTGTTTTTGTCTGATAACCATCAAACTGTTGTCTGTGTCTGTAAGCTTTTATCTCTTTGCTTTTCTGGTTCGTTCCTTTGTCACCTTCCGTTTTCTCTCCCACACGTGGCTGAAATTATAGGGTTCTTGATGTTTTTCCATCTGTGTTCTTCAGCTTAGCCTGAGAGTCTTCAGATCCACCCATATTGTCTCAAATAGCAGTATTTCATCTTTTCTTGTGGCTGGGTGGTGTTGCATGGTATATATATGGACCACATCTTCTTTGTCCAAAAAAGGAGACATTGCTGGAGGGAGTTGGGGTACTGGGTAGAGGGGGTTGGAGGGGGAAAATTAGTGCCATGGTAACAGCAAAATCAATAAAATATATTTTAAAAAATACTACATCCTCAAGGATCACCTGATCCTTTCTGCACCTGTATTCCAAAGGGGTTGTATGGGACTAAAAGGACAAATTTTCTAGATTTACAAGGAAGGCTACTTCCGTTCCATGTTCTCTTTCTTTGGCATGAGTTGGGAATTATTCTTGACTCAGGGCCACTTTCCCTCTGGGTAAGCCTTGTCAATTACCTATTTATTGCTGATGAATAAGGAAAATCTTTGACGATAACATAGAACTGACTTGCCTGGGACACGAAATACTGATCCTTCTGCATGAGCCAAATTGTCTCACTCTCCCTGTCTCTCTCTGTGTCTCTTTCTCATTAACCAGCAAGATCGACGCACCTGGACTTATGGCTCATTTGAAAGCCTGAGCTAGAAATAGCTGTTTTGAAAAGCAAAGGCGAAAGAACCATGGTAATGACAGTGTTTCGTTCCCTAACCATTTAAAACTGCAGTCACGTCCCAACAAGCTATTCTTTTTCTATTATTATGGGTTTTTTTCCCTTTGACAGACTCTTGGGCATTGTTCTACTCATTAGCACTGCCGTTGGGGGGAAGGAATGGGGGACGGAACCCTAGTGGGTCAATTTGACAGCAGAAGCTTATATGAGGCACCTCACTACCACCTTGACGTGGGTAGATGACTCCACTTTCCTCTGGGACGTAACAACCCATCAGCCCACCAGTCCTGTGTCTTTACAAAATCGTGGAGAATCACACACATGGGTTGCATCCTTCTCGCTGTTCTGTATAATTACTGCCTTTCTCGCTTTCCCCGCATGCAATTATACCAGCTCGGTGACTAGTAAAATGTGACAGAAACAATTATTTCTTCATACGAAAATGGCCTTCCAGACATTCGGAACGGTCCGACTGACTTCCTATGACTTGGAACCTAGAAATGTTGCGGGCGTTTATTCTTTCTTTTTGCTTACGCCTGTCTGAGAACATAAAAGACACAATATAACTCGGTACTGATCGATTCTTGCTTTGGATAACCTGCATGGATAAGGCAGCTGTTCCATTTGTTCACCCAGGTAAATTATCAACAAATCCGTCCCATGTCAGTACGTATAGGAAACCCAGAATTAGGACAAATTAAACCAGGCATGTAAATCCACTAATGTCCCGTAAGGAAGCCAAGATGACTCCATGGAGAAATGATGGTCTTTTCAATAACCCATGTTGGGCTAATTGGATGACTGCGCACAGTTATTTACATTATCTACACAGTTATTTACATTATCTACAGGAATTAACCCGAACTGGTTTAAAGAGTTCAACTAACAGCTGAAACCATAAACCACCCCAAAGAAAACACAAAGGGAGACTCCCTTGGCAATGGTGGTCTGCCTTTGACCCCTAAAACAAGAGCAAAAAAAAAATAAATAAATAAAAATTAAAATAAAATTTAGAAAGTGGTACTGCAACAAACAAAAAAGCTCCTGTACCACAAAATAAATGCTCATCAGAATAAAAAGATAACCAAGAGAATGGGAGAGAAATATCTGCAAGTCGTAGTTCTGATAAGGGGTTAATATCTAAAATGGTATCAGGAATTTATCCACCTTCGTATCAGGAAAACAAATAGTCTAATGAAAACTGGGCGAAGGACCTGAACAGGCATTTTTCCCAAGAAGACAGACAAATGGTGAGCAGGCCCATCACTCATCATCAGGGAAATACAAACCTAAATCACTACCCGAGATCATCATCCTGCAGGTAGAATGATTATTTTACTAACTTTTACTTTTTATTGCATTATTTCATTACTGATGATGCTGTTATAGTTGTCCCAATTTCTATTCCCTTTGCTCCCCTTGGCCTAACACTCCCTCCCTCCAGCTGTCCCACCCCCTTAGAATTACTATAGTTGCAGCCATAACGGAGGAGGAAATCTCAACAACAGACACAGAGCTTTAGGACATCATGCGAAGTGAGATCAGTGGGAGAAAAGACAACTATAGGAGGATCTCACTTCTACGCACTTGGAGAAACAGTGCCAAGGGGCCTTTCAGGGGTTGGGGTGGAACAGAGGTGAGTCAACCTGTCCAAACTCTTTGCGATCAGATGAGAAATTCATTGTGCTGTCTGCTGCATTTGCAACCGGCTGAGAGCATGGAACTTGAATGTTTTCCCCACACCCTCACACACGGGTAACTTGGTGTGAGAAGGCATGTTTAACTAACCCCCCTGTGCCGATCCTTCCACAACATGGGCGTGTATCAGTGGTGGTTACCATGTTGCACACCTCGAACTTGCATGATGTTGCATGTCAACTGCATCTCAATCCCTCCAACACAACTACATTAAAACGTTTTAAAAACATGCATCTCAGGTGCCTGGGCTGAATGTGTGTGTGTGAGTAGAGTCCGATCCTTTCATTTTACACAGTTCTGTTAAATACAAAAGCAACATTGGGTGAAATTTCCCAAAAGCAGGTAAATTCCCAAGGGTGCCACTTCTGTCTCTTTTCAATGCAGGTGGGGTTTTGATTTGGGGCTAAAATGGGTAATTATGTGCCTCCCTTTCAAAGGATTTTAGGCACTGGCTGTGAACTAGCTACTCGGCATCCATCTTACACGGGGCAAAAGTTAACATGGGGCTGTTGGAAAACAGTCAAGGGGTCACACTCTTCACAGCAGCCTCCAACATGTGGCCCATGCAACATGTTCATGGAATAAAGCATGCCTACCCCAAATTCAGCGAAATGCCATGCAGATCTTATCATTTTCTTTTGCTTTAGAAAGGCTCAATCTTGCTCTCTGTTGTCACCAGTAATAGGAAACCCCTGTCTCGTTCCATATAGAATCATGCAGACTCAGAAGAAGAAAGAAATAACAAATGCAACTTTGACATTATAACTGAAGGCATGGCTCTGGGCGAAGTCAGAAGAAGTAATCGATTAGAAATGCTTTTAATCAAATAAGTAGCTGTTGGCACCCGTGTCTCAAGTTGTAAATAACATGCTCTACTGAGCAGCCCTGCCTTCCTCACGTTTTTGGGAAATGACATTGGGCCTTACATTTCGAAAGTAATTGAAACTCCACTGTTACGTTTGCTGGTGGGAATCTCTCTGTACTTCTTTCTACACTGAAATATTTTTCAATACGGTCCATGTCTCCATGCAGCATTTCCCCATTTCTTCTACCCCCTCCCAGCTGGTAACCTTCCCAATGAGCCCCATACCTGATTCTCATTCTATTCTGATTGTTTGCTTAGTTGGTGTTTCTTTAATTTTTTTTTCCATTCTGTTGTTGATAGCTGTGAGTTTGTTGTCATTTTAACATTCATAGTTTTGATCCCCTTTTTCTAAAAAAAAAAAAGTCCATTTAACGTAACACACAGGCTTGGTGATAGTCTTATAGGAACCCCTTTTTAGGAAACTCTTTGCTTTTCTCTTGCCGCTTTTCAGATTCTCTCTTTAGCTTTAATCTTTGACATTTTAATTAGGATGTGTCTTGGTGTGGTCCTCTTTGGGTCCAGCTTGTTTGGGGCTCTCTGTGCTTCCTGGACTTGTATGTCTATTTCCCTTCTCAAATTAGGGACACTTTCCTTCATTGTTTATATGCAAGAATTTTTTCATGCTATCAATCATGCTAGGCACTTAATCTCCTTACATTTTATTTTTAAGGCAAAAATAAAAGCTCAACAACAGAAACGCATAGGCCCCTGTAGGCATAAGAGAGAAATGAGTAGACATGAAAAGCCCAAAGGAGATCCAGGAGAATAAAAGTTCGTGGAAAGTTCTCAGTTGGTTCTTTGGTAAAGAAGACAAAAATGGGAATGACCTGTTCACCAAGGTAAGCATCTAGAAGAAGACAAAGCCACGGTGTGTAACGTAAGGAGTCAGAAGAGAACCCCACAGCCGTCACAGAGAGGAAGCAATCAAAGCAACGTGAAAAGGCATTTTGAAGCTTGAGGATATGGACGCTGGTGCTACCTACACACTGTTCTTTTCCCAGGAGAAAGGACAACTGTAAACTGTCTCATTACTTCACCCCAGAGAGACCCCAAGTCATGCCCAGCCTCCTCATCTCCCGACAGAGACAATCTCAGGATTCTCTTTTTCTTTGAAAACAAGACCTACTTGCTGATGTTTTCCCTGGCTGGGAACATAGTAAAGGAGAAACAGCTCCATATTTTTATGACTAAGCTAATAAACCCTTGACACAAAATGCAAGAAATACAGTAGAAGAATAGCCACACATGCCTAGAAATAGTTTAAACAGCTCACACCTAGATTCCGGCTGATGTTTAAAGAAAAATGGACTGGGATAACTTGAGATCTGTTGCAAGAATGGGTGTCAAGTTTGGCTTTAGTCCATTTACTAAAATGTCTTTGTATAGACGCGTCATACATTGTGATGACCATAACGGTAAAAAGGGGGCACTTATAGGAGAACTCTCATTCTTTAGTTAAAGGGAAAATGACTAGGAATAGTTGTATATTTATAATGTTTATAGATACACAATGTTAAGAAATATATCACATGAACATATGTTATAAAACATGTCATGTAAACCATACAGGATGAAGATATCTATATATAACATAAATGCATGCAGGATTAGGGATAACTAGTTAACGTTATTTTAAAAATTAAACAAGTCCCCAAATAAAATGCATGCCAATTAGAAGGAAGGAGTCATTTTTATCAGCATGTGTAGATTTTTGATGGCATGAATGGAAGGAACATCTAAGGATGTCAACCAAAAATAACAGCAAATGACAAGGTTAATGCATTACAAGAACGCAAGAACAGACTTTCTAGAAGTTAAAAAAGTTGCAGGATGTAATTCAACACGGCAGCTTTAGGAGCTGTGAAACCATACAAATTTGCTAAGAACTGATAAGATGCAAATGGGTGCTATCATGTTCTTGAGGGAAATTTAACTAATGCTAAACTCCATCAAAGACAATAAAAGGCAGGAAATTAGAATCCAATCTTTTAATAAGCTTTCTTATTGGTGTACAATTTATAAAATTATATATATAATTATATATATAAATATACACATAAATAATATATTATTATATAATATATAATTATATATATAATTATATACACAGAACATTAATGTTCATATTCAGTGATATAACAAACATACCTGTACACGTTCAAGATAATACATGTCATATACCATTTTCAAGTAGGATTTGTTTAAGGACTACATAATGCAAGAGTGGTTAAACTCTGAAAATTCATTTAAAGTGAAATATCACATGAAAAGCAAAATACCCGTGAGGCCTCTCAGTGCACACAGAATGATGCGTTTTGACGGGATGATAAATTCTAACAACAATGAATGAAATGTACTACCCACAAGTAACAGGAGGAATTCTATCTTTAAAAAGAGTCAGCAAGAAGCCTATTTGGGGGTGAAATTATCAGAGTTCTCATGACATCAGAATGAGATGCGACCCCCTCTTTCCGCTGAAGAAAAGATGTCACAAGAAATCACAGGGTCACCGTTTTTCAGCATTGAAAATATTTGTGAAAGAAGACTAAGGGTGCGGTGGACACTGGCTAGTTACACAAGTTACTTCTTCCCCCATTTTCTTAATTTTTTTTTAATACTTATTGATTTTTGAAATAGAAAAGAAGTGGGAGATGGATACAGACAGACATCAATTTGTTCCTCCACTTATTTAATGATCCACTGGTTGATTCTTGAACCTTAATGGTACCAACACTGTAACCAATTGAGCCACCTGGCCAGGTTCCTCCCCTGTTTCCTTGACATTTCGGTACCTTGGTTTCCAACCCTGAAGGCAACGTACATAACAATGAACTGAACTTGGCTGCATGTACAGGCCTGTCTGTCTGCAGCTCTGCTGAGGTTGAATACAGATTTTCCTTATGATTATGTATGTAAATGGTGTGTCACCTGTACTTCCTGAATATAGACCTGCATGTAATGATCAGAATGTTGGACACCATGTTATTTCCAGAACACTTCTTTTTTTTTAAATATTTTATTTTCATTATTTTTAGAAAGAGGGGAAGGGAGAGAGGCAGAGAGGGAGAGAGACATCCATGTATGGTTGCTTTTCACCTGCCTCCAGCCACAGACCTGACTGGAGACCTGCTTTGCAACCTTGTTATGTGCCCTGGCTGGGAATCGAACCTGCAACCTTTGGGTTTGCAGGCGGGCGCCTTGTCCACTGTGCACTTCTTAAATGAGGAAAATGTGTCCCCACTTTCTCTACTGCCTCCAGGGGTCAGCAGAGGCAGTTTATCTTTGTCCTGGAAAAGCAACGAGGAAGAAACAGATTAATCAATACCATAGGGAAGTGCCCTCTCCTTTTTCATAAACTGTGTGGTACCCTAGGAAAATGCAGCGCACAGCCAAAATGGTTTCCAATTTAGATGGAATTTTGTAACACAGAAAACGAAACGAATTATAAAGCAAACATCCCTTTTATTTATTGTATGCATGGCTTGGCACCATTTACTCTGAGCACCTCTCTGAATTTATGGCCATTGGAAGAAAATGCTTGCATTTGAAGCTGCAGTAAGAAAAATGCAAGAAAGAAAGAAAGGAAGAAAGAAAGAAAGAAAGAAAGAAAAATGCAAGAAAGAAAGAAAGAAAAAGTTTACTTTTCCTTGTAGAAACAGCCTCCTGAAAACAAACAGGAATAGAGACATTAATGACCCAGCGATCAATACATTTCATTACAGTGACACTTGCTCATTTTATAAAATATGATCGCGTCTCCATTCAAAAATGGCAAATCCATGCAAAGTGATTCTAAAGGGTAAATAATGTCACTGGTTCCCATTGATCTAGCTTGCTGTCCGAGAATTTCATTACAGGAAGATGAAGGGGTTTTCCGAGTCAGGTAGAAAATAAGAAATCAAAGTCTGCATGATTTCAAGAGGGGGAAAAAAACATCAAGACTTCATAGAAAGGCAGGATGCCTGATGAAATATAAATGAAAGACTCTCATTTCGATCTTTTCAAATAGCATAAGTAGCTTCGGAAAAGAGGAAGAAGGTACGTTGTGAACTTCCTTGTTCATCGCTGTGCACTTCAAGGGAAGGTTTCCGGTGGAAAAGTAAAAATAGCAAAGCCTCGTCCGTTCAGATAATTGCTCATTTTTGCTTAAGTCTTAGAAAGCATGGCGGGGCGGAGGGGTGACAGATATCTTATAAATGGGATGAGCTTCTTTAGAGGCACATATTTCAGATAAACTGAAGGTCTCTCGACTTCAGCTTGTTTTGACAGGAATAAAGAACAAAAATAAGCTATGGTCTGTGTCCTTCACATGGGGGGAGGTCTAATATTTATTTTGTCTTTGCCAAAATGGATGCAACTGGATTAGCTAATATAATACACAGACGGTGCATTCCCGAACTGTGCACCTGAAAGCCATGTCATTTTATTCACCAACATCAGCCCTAATAAACCCATGCAACGTGAATAAATCAATTTCACTTCTTAAAAGGAAAAGAAGGCACAGAGACAGCTGGGGGTGCTTTCTTTTTCAAGGAGAAATTACAAAAACATCTGATGGAAAAGAGAACCCAGTTGGCTTGGAACCACCTGCTGTACCCAATATGTTACTATTTCGGAGTCTTCCCGTCACCTGGTCACATTGGAGCGGGCTGGCTTGACTGAGAGTATTCAATCCATTTAATAGGTTCATGGGATTATAGCACCTTTTGACCGTTGTTTTCAGAGGACTATTGGGCTTCTGTGGAATCACATTACCAAAATGGCAGTTGCATAAAATTCCTTCGATTTTTGGAAAAGGGTGATCAGGGGTATAGAAGGCAAGAGATACGCAGTCTACAAACCGGATAAGCAAGACCCTGACTTAATGCTGATCAATCTTGTGCAAATAAGAAATGGGCAGGACTGATGCAAGGGAAGACTTTGTACACGGGCAAACCTCTAAAATCCAGACAAATAAAATCATCTCGATGCACGTGGTTCTCTGCCAAAAATATGTTCAAGAAACGGGTCTTTGTCAAGCGTGAGAAATGCAGCTTCTGTGATAACTGACTTGAATTTCGGTTCCCGGATTAGCTCCCCTCTCATTGGTGTTTACCCTCACGGAGTTGAGAAGGGGGGTTCAAGATTTGTTAGGGGTTTCATGTATGTCTTAGGGTGTTCTCCTATTATAAAAATACATCAAAAGTTCCTTTGTTTCTCTCTTCCTCCTCCTCACTCCCCGCCTCTCCCCCAACATAAACCTCTACAAGGGAACATCTTCTAAGCCCAGCCCTGATGGCTGGAGGCTGACTGGTTTGATCAGGATTCATCTTGTCTTACAGGGATTCGGGGTGATCACATGGGTCCTGGATTAATGCGAGCGGGGAGTACAGAGAACAGACCCTTGAATGTCAGGGTCATAAAGAACAGCACTTTATCGAGGTGGGGTGAGGTTCCAGCCTTGGGGTGACAGGCTGTCAGATGCGTGTGGAAAAGTGAACCGAGGATATGCTGTAAAAACACGTGGATGCCAAATTCAGACATTTGTGTTTGTGCATTTTGACCAAGAGAGTACATATGGTGGGCTCCCCAAAATATTGTCCAAGTGCTGCTGACATTCAACTGGGGTGAACCAAAGATGTAGTCTCTGTACAACCAGGGTCAGCATAATAATGTTTTCTTTTTCCCACCAAGCAGATGAAAACACAACATGACACAGCGTAAAATAGGCCAGGAGAATAGACTTATTTTTGTGCTCATTTCTGTCACTTGATCCTCAGTGAAGCCCAGTGGTTTATGAAGTTTGCTTTCTCTTTGTTCCCAGGTGATATCAGCTTTGGGAAATTCAGCTTTCGTGGTTAATACACTTCTGCATAAAAAGCATTAAGAAATTGAGTTCCTTTCTCCTTAAAGTCTTATGTAATTAGACATTTGTGTACTGTTAATAAAAAAGGATACATTTCTCTAGCCAAATATTGTATTTTATGATTATAGATCAAAGAACTTGATCTATATGCCAACTTGCATTTGACACCAATTCTACCTTTCTACCTTCTCCACACCGGCGCTCAGAAATGTTCATATTTTCTGCATCAGAGCTGCTTCCATTTTCAGAAAAAGGTGCTGAGTAGTTAGTATTTAAGATCCACGGACCATAATGTATGTGAAGCTATTTCAGAGTCGTGGGTTCTTTTCTAAATGTCATGTTTATATAGGGGTGTATATATAATAGATCGTACCGATCAAAGAATGAAAAAAACTTTCATGACTTAATTCAACGTGTGGCAAAAGTAGGTTTCCAGTTGTTCATATGGAAAAGAATAGAATTAATGCAGACTAATACTTTTTCTTTGAACATGTGTGTGGGGTGAAATCTGAGCTTCTGTCAAACAACATGACGGTCACTATAAAATTAAAGATTACTGCGGTAAATGCCCCACAGCAGTTTCACCCACTCATGTACTTGCACTTGCACTGCCTATGTAGCTTGGTGATTATCAATCATGCTGCCATAAACATAGGGGTGCACGTATGATATCACATTGGTGTCTCAGGTTTCTTGGAATAAACTCTCAGACATGGGCTTGCTGGGTCCTAAGGCAGATTCGTTTCTAACGCTGTAGAATACAAGTTGGGCATCAAAAAGAAGAACATTTTACCCTTTGCGGCAACCTGGATGGGTCTGGAGAACATTATGCTCTGTGAAATCAGCCAGCCAGAGAAAGGCAGACGCCCTGCGAGCTCAGTCCTATGTGGAATCTCATGAACCAACTGAACTAACCAACAAAGCAGAGACAGGCCCATGGATACATAGGTTGACAGCTATTGGGGGGTGGAGGGTAGGGGGGGAAGAAATGGAGCCAAAAAGGAAAAAGAATGAAATAGAATGAACAAGAATTCACGGCCACGGACAGCAGTGTGGTGGCCGTGAGGGGGAGCAGGGTTGGGTGGAGGTGGAGAACGGTATAAACAGCATAAATGATGATGGACAACAACAATCAACGGGAACTGCTAACTAAGACGAGCCCCCCAAAAGGAGAGACACGTGGGGGGTGCCTTGAAATAAAACCAATGAAGACAAAGCAACGGACTCAAGCAACAAAGAGGCTACACTGCTGACGTTTGAGGGTGAAAAACGCTTGGGGACCCCCAGAGCCTTAAAGGTTGTGGCCGTGCTGTGTGCCTGTCGCAGAGCTTTGCTGGTAAAAAGTCCCCAGGGTCCCAGGTGAAGAAAGACACCACTGGCTGTGCACCGTGCAAATTCAGCCCAATCCCCCCAAATTATTACGATCCCCGCCCCTCCGCAGCGAAGGGGGTCACTGGACAGTTTCTTTCCGATCCGGTTGGCATGGGAACCGCTCTCCTAAAGAACGCTGGAACAATGACCTTGGTTTCCCTGGCAACTGTGACAGCACAAAGGAGGCAGATCATGACCATGTTTTCAGGAGCCCGCGTTCACTCTCCACAGGGCCGTGGGCCCCCCGAGATGCGGCTCCTTTGGGAAGAAGTGCCTCACTCAGGCCCGGTGGCGATTTTCAGGGGACTTGGGGCCCCAGTTAGTAGCAACACTTGGATAGTCCACGAGAGAAGCTGTGTGGTCACTGGCGATCGCCAACCACAGCCGAACAAGTTCAAAAGCTTCCGTCTCCCCTGAACCCCACTTGGCTTTGGGAACACAACTGGGGAAACCCCGCCCTCCCCGTGGGGGATGAAATTCACAATCCTTTCACCTAACGGGCTTCCAATTTCTCCGCTGTTGACACAGCAAAACTGATGACTAAACAAGGGTCTCTAAGTCGTAATCCAGAAGGGTTAAATATTTTAATTGCTTTCTGGGGCCTGACAGAAGACGGACACGTGGAAGGTTTCAAAGGGGCCTCATGCAAGCACGGCCCGGAAACAAAATCTTCATTATCAACGCACTCTGCCTGACCCCTTTTTCCGAGTTTCCTTTGTTCCGTATCAGCTCATCATATGGACTTCTTCGTATCGAAGACCCACTTGTACCAAGAAAAAATGAAAACTCACGGATGGTACTCCAAGATCATTGTTCTTAAAAATAGCAGCTCTAAAACATTCTTTTTTATTATTTCATTTTATTGTTGTATTGCATTTATCCCATTTTCCCCATTGCTGTCCCCTGCCCCACCCACTCCATCTCCTCTCCCTCAGTCAATCCCACATGTTGTCCGTGGTCATGGGTCATTTATACTAGTTGTTTACCTCTTCTCCCCCTCCCCCCACCCCTCTGCCCATGGAAAGTCTGTTCCTTGTTTCCCTGTCCCTGGTTCTATTCCGCTTGTTTGTTTGTTTGGTTCATTACTCTCCTGTCTTAGGTGAGATCCTACGGTATTTGTCTTTCACCACCTGGCTTATTTCACTCAGCCTAATACTCTCCAGCTGCAGCTATTCTTAAATACAGGACTTCAGTGAGGGCACTCCCAACCCGGCTCCGCGACCCGCTTCAAAAATGGAACCGTGGGGAAATATCTCCCCAGCTCACAAAGCCAGCTTCCAGCTGATTTCGGAAGACCTTCCCATCCATTGCTCTTTAACCCGCAAAGGCGTTTAGAGCAAACACCTTGGGGACCGCGCTTCTGGTTTTCACACCTTGGGGAAAAGGCGGGGACATTTGGAAAAGAGCTGTGCCGGCGGGGGACGCATGTGCCGCTAGGCGCTCAAAGTTACCTACCAGGTGCCTGGAACGATTCTCCCCCTGAGGCTTCAGGCTTATCAAATAACCTAGTTCTAAGTGAATTCTATAGATGGAAGCACGTCAGGCCCCCGAAGAAGGGATAAGCTAGCCAAGTGTCTCGGGTCTAGTCCGTTGATTCGTGGCCCGGCGCAGCGGGCACTCATTTGCGCCCCGGCGCGCAGACAGGTCATGTTGGCAAAAAGCGTGGTTTCCGCTCCCATTCCTTTCTGCCACGTGATAGCATCCTAGTCTCAGCGCAGCTCATGACACAGCCTCATGGCCTGGTCTTCAGTCCTGCCGTTTTAATTGGCTTTATTACAGTAATGAATTTGTTATTCAATAAGGGTTGCCCTCACTGCCCACCTCAAAAATGGATTGTCCAAGGGTGGCACCAAAATGCCCGCCGCACATCAAACTTTGAACAAGGGCTTGACATCCGTTTTGACATGTTCCTCCCAGGGCTAAAGCCAGTGTCTTCCCTTCCATGGGGGTTCACATGAATGATGAGCTTCTGAATTGGGCTGCCAAGACCGGTCTAGGTGCGTAGGAGAAAATGCACCGCACTGACCGTCAGGAAGCTGGTACGTCCCGGGCTAAAGGCTCATTCAACTCTGAAGCAGGATTTATACCTTGTAGGCAGATTGGACAGGGTAAATGTCCCCCAAACGTGATTTTAGGTGGTGAAGTGACTCAGGTCGTCACGGAAGATGCAAGGAGCTAGGAGACGCCCTCTGGGTAACCACACCTTTCATGTGAAATATTCTGTCGTGATCAGCTTCCAAGTCTCCCCAAACCCTTTTCTTCTCTTGTCCACATTCAGCAATTCTGCCCGTTAACATAGTGACCATTGAGCAAACAGGGGCTCCAGGCCAGGCATCAACAGGTAAAAGTGGAGTTTGGGGGAGAAAGATAAGGCTGTTTTTTTTTCCCCTTTGGACATTTTCTATGTTTTCAAGCTATTTCGCCTTTAACTTATAAAATGAAAGATCCACTTGGCCCCTCCCCAAGGTACTTTGTTCTCCTCTGGTAGATGCTGAAGTTGTGGATAGCATGATCGTCTCAAATTGATGCTTTTTGTTTGTTTTTCCTCTTGAATTTTCTACAGTATTAAGCTGGACCCCCACAGGCTGTGGAGGGCGGCTTTGAGGCCCATCTAGGGGTTCCTGGGTCAGTGAACAACCCTTATTTCACATGCGCCCCCAAGAATTTACGTAATGTTTTCTTTTTTACATAACCTGTCTTGTGTTATTGGTTCCAGCACATTTGGCAAAAGGGCACAGCTTCTGCTTTTTGTCGAGTGTGTGTGTGTGTGGGGGGAGGGTGTATTAACAGAGAGCTCAAGCCTTCACCCCATGATATGACAAGTTTGATGAAAATAAAAGTGTCTCCAATGCCCAGGCTCCTGCTTCTGTCTTGCAGAGAGCAAACATAAGCGAGACATTGTTTTTCCCAAATGTATACTGCGAAGGTGCAAAAGGGCGAGTGTGTAACGTTTGCAAACAGGACAAAACTTCTGAAAACAACGCATCTGAGAGAGATTCAGAATATCAAGGCCCTGGCTGGTGGCTCAGTGGATAAGGCGCCAGCCTGTGAATCCAAAGGTCGCTGGTTCAATTCCCAGCCAGGGCACATAACCAGGTTGCAAACCAGGTCTCCAGCCAAGTCCGTCGCTGAAGGCAGGTGAAAGGCAACCATACATGGATGCTTCTCTCCCTCTCTGCCTCTCTCAAAATAACGAATAGAATATTTTAAAAAGAGAAGAAAAGAAAGGTGAAAAAAATGCCTCTCGCCCCATATGCAATGCCAGGGCTTAAATTAAACACAATTAAAAATAAAATAAATAAATAAACCCTGAAACAAGCTGTGCCGAAATTCTGCCGCCCTGGTGATGGGCGATGGTGACCGCCCACCACTGGCACAGTTTTGCCTTCTGTTTTCCTGCATTTGGGCAGGCGCTGCCGGTGCCCGCTGGCCCCCCACACAGAGGTGCACACGGGTGCACACGGCGCCCACAACCCAGCCTGTCCGGAGATGCAACTTGACTCTATAAATATGAAAATGTGAGGGCAGCGAACAAGACCCCTGCTGTCCATCTGGGAGTAACTGGAACATTTTGGAAATTGCTGTAACTTCAGTGCAGAAAAGCTGGGAGACAGACTGAGGCAGTGGGAGGAGGAGGAGGAGGAGGAAGGCAGGCAGGGAGCCCTGGGTGCTCCCTGGGACAGACAGGCTTGGCACTGTCCCCTCAGCTCCCGCCAGGGGTGGCTGTGAAGCAAGGAGCTGCAGGTCCTGTCCCCTCTGGCCGGGACAGTTGTCACCCTGTGCAGAACACTCAGAGAAAAGCCAAGGCAAAGAGGCAGAGAATAAAAATGTGGCGAATGCACTCAAGCTGTGCCACAAAGACACAAATTCACAGCAGGTGACAGCTGAAGTGGCAGCAAGCGGGTGGCAGGACTCAGCAAAAAGGAAACGGGACATCATGTAGGTGGACCACAGCATGTGGATGGCGGGGAGGGCGAGGTGAAGAGGACTAAATGGAAATGGGAAAAAAGACAATAAACCTGGGGGGGGAAATTAAGGCATTTTGGCCAGAATGCCCTACCTCTAAATTCAATTTAAAATGCAGAGAACAAGATTTCTATACCATTCATTCTGACCTGAGAATATGCTTTTATTGCTCATATCAATTTTGGAGAGAGGAGAAGAGAGAAGAAAGACAGGCAGACAGAGAGAAGAAAATATCCATGCGCAAGAGGAACATGGATGGGTTACCTTCTGTTCACGCCGCAACCAGGAATCAAACCTGCAACCCTTTGGTGCATGGGACATGGTGCAAGAAATGCAGCCACCCCATCAGAAATCGGTGGGTTTTTTTCCCAAACTGCTGTCATTTTTTAACTCTATATCTGATCAATTGCTTGCCTCCATTTCACTTCTTTCTTTTTTCCTCTGGAGATTTCTCCTGTTGTTTCATGTGGGGCATATTTCTTGGTCTCCCCATTTTGTTGGTCTGCCCGTGTTCCTTTCTACAGATGAGGCAGAATTGAAAGAAACTGAAGGGAGTGACTTGAAAGCATGTGGACATCCCTATGGTCACAGCAGATTTATTTGCAACCACCTAGACCTGGGAGCAGCTCAAGAGCTTGTCTATGGATGAGTGGATAAAACAGTTGCGGTACATCTATGCAGTGGACTACTATGCAGCCATGAAAAAGGAGCCTTACCATTTGCGACAGCATGGATGGACCTGGAGAGAATGAAGCTAAGAGAAATAAACGAGTATCCTTTCAGTTACATGTGGAACCTCATGAATAGAATAAACTAATAAAGAAACTAGAAACAGACTCATGGATACAGAGGAGAGACTGACAGCTGTCCATGGGGGCTGGGAGACAATGGTGAAGGATTTAATAATAAAAGCCTTTGAGACTGACAGAACAAGATGGTGATTATCAGAGGGAAGAGGCGGGTGGGGAGGTAGAGGAGGGTAAATAGGAATAAATGGTGGTGGAAGGAGACTTGGGGTGGTGAGCACATAGTACAATGTACGCATAATGTGTTCCAAAATTGTACCCCTGAAGCTTACATAATTTTATTATACCCATGTCACCCCGTTACATTTGATCATTTTTTAATATAGAGAATAAGGTGGGATATTTTGTATTCTGACAATGTCCATAGCCACGCAGTATGGACAGGCAGGGTATGCCTGGTGAGAAGGAGATACCTTGCCACTTTTTGGGGTGATTTTAGCGTAGTTGTGTGGGAGCCGAAGGTTGAAGCTACAACACTCTGACTGGCTCATCCAGGTCAAGGTTAATGGCACTCTAGGTAAGACGTTGGGGTCACACAGCATGCTATGGATCAACTGAAGACACCAAAGTCCAAGTCGAGTTGGGGACACCGGTCCAATGGTACGCTTTGGAAATACGCTCACTGGTGATCCACTAGATACCCTTAAATTTGTTTTTTCCTGTCCCGGATCATGGGAAGGGGGTGCAAACCACTTGCTTTAAATGCTGCTATTCAAGGAAGATCAATCTCCTTCCTCATTTTCCAAAGAGCTGTGCCCGTGGCACCCAGCCCGGGATGTGTTATTCTAAGCTGGCCCCTAAGTAAGCAAGTAAAATGAAAGAACCCGTAGAAACAAGGTCAGGGTTTTAAAAATGAAACTTCGTTCTCGGGCGTAAGAGAAGCTAGCCTAGCAGGAAAATGAAATTCTGGCGGGCAACGAGGAAAATAATTGGAAAAATGAACTTTGCGCCTCAGGGGGAAATATCAGAACATGGCTAATGGAATGAAAAAAGGGAGAAAAAAAATAGCACAGATCAGATGGAGGGTGCAGGGGGAGGGGGCGCAGAAAAGGAAAATGGAAATCACTCATCAAAAATGGATGGCGGTTGTCAATAATAAATGATGGGTGAATAAACTCCGGGGTCCGCGTGCACTGTGGCGGAAACAGCATGGACAGTGAGGAAGAATAGCTAACACAGGACCATATGTAGGCGTACGTGTCAAGTGGGTAATATTGTATCTACGGAGGCGGGAATTTTTTTTATTGATTGAAGAGACAGGTGGCTTCACTGGGCTGTCACCTGATAGATCCCGTTCCTTGTGATTGAGGATGTTTTGTCCCCTAAGATGGCTGGTGCCGACAAGTTGAAAACTAGACCTCCTGCCACTTAGAACTCCCTGGTTCACCGGGGTGAATGATGCCCAAATATTCTGGAACTTGCGTATCTTAGCAAGATAATTTTGCTAAGAGGAATATCAACTCAACCGGGCAATGGGTACCGTTGGCCAAAGGTTGCTACAGCTGTCTCGGTCTTGGTGACTCTCCCGGTGGATGTGTTGAGTATGGTAGACAATTGGGTGGAAAACCCAATTGGGAAAATGGTTCCAGGTGATGAGCTCATTCTTCAAAACTCATAGGGTGGCAGGTCCTATGAGTTGCAGACAAGTGTCTCTGGGATGTCACTGGTCTTCCGAACCCAGCCGGAAGGGTCAGGCCCTTGATGCTACTTCCGACATAACGCACCATCGGTTCTGAACTTTCCAACCACTAGAGGCAAAATAATATACTGCCGACGGTCAACGACTGTACATAAACATGCTCTTGTTTGTCTTTGCTTGGTTTCCTTGGAAAGCATATTGTTCCTTCACTATTTGTGGAAGACCTAGGGTCAAAGAATGAACCGTACCCATCATTTTCCTTTTGGCTTAAAGGGAAATATTTATCATGCAATTTCAAATGGACGGTGATGGATCATTTTTACGCTGTCTGCGTCCAGCTGATTTTTGTGGAACATCATTCTTGGTGTGAGAGAAAGGGAGAGAGAGGGAGAGATTGGTCTGTAGTTCTCGCTCTTTTATTTATGCGCAGACAGCAACTTTTCCCTAAACGCCAGCCAATTTGCCATTGTTCCATGTGAACTGGATCCGGGACAAGAAGGGCTAAGATTCCTTCTCTAGTTACCTAACTCCACAGCCCTGTCGTCACCTGGTGATGTCCAAGGCACCTAATTCTCCCTGGAGCATTCTGACACTCCGAGACAGAAAGATCAATGCATATCCAAGCCAGCGTTTCTTGTGCAGAAATGTGCTTTGCAGGTATTGCTTCTTAACTGAATCTTAACTATACTTTCCTTGTATTCATGAGAAAAAAAAAATTTTTTTTTGAATTCCACTAGAGGCCAATGGCCATTGGCCATCTCAGATAGGAAAAAAAAAAAACAAAAACAAAAGCAGAAAAGAGAGTCTGTGTGCTTTTCATGTTTACTGGTGATATGTAGGGGAAATGCTGTGGAAATTCATGTTTCCAGAATTGCAAGGTCTTCCTGTGTATGTGGTTGGAGGAGAGAAACAGAAAAGTCAATCACCCTCCCAGACTGAGCTCATTTTACCAGCCTGGCTCACACTGTTTAAAAAATGGATTCTTATCCTCCCCCAAGGACACGTGCATTTTTCATCGCTTTGAGGGAGAGGTGGCATTGATTGCATGCCTCCCCGATGTACCCCTACTGGGGACTGAACCCACAACCCTTTGGGGTGTCCGGGAGCACGCTCCCACCACCTAGCCAGGGTACAACATCGCTTTTTAAAAAATAACCAAGACGTGATCTATACCCCGCCGTTAAGGGAGATGGATGATATGACACCGAGTTTATTTTTAAGTCTCTGTCTGAGGGTCCAGATAGAATCAGATAGGTTGGCGCTGTTGGAAGAATATAAATCGTTCCTATTGTAGGCCATTCCGGGGGACTGTGTTAGTCCCTGCCCGGGGAAGCAAAGATAAGGGTCTGTGCCCTGAGGCTGGAAGAAGAGAAATGGACGCTTTGATAACCATCAGACTGGCTTGCGGAGACGCAGCATCCAACAACTTCAGTTTCTTAGAGGGAAGTGATTATCCTGTCTGACCTTCCTTCCCACAGGCGGCCGCTGGCGAGAAGCATGGGGCTGACCTCTTCCAACGCAAGGATGAAACACGCCACATTTTTACCACCCCCTCTTCGGAAGGCGGCCAGCGTGTGCCGCTCAGGGTGCAGTCCTGCAGGTCAGCCTCCACTTGCGCATGTTCCCGATGCAGAATTTCAGGGCGCGTGCACGCGTTTTGGGGAGAGAACATCTGGGTGTTCCTTTCCAATTGTTTTTTCTTTGCCCAGCAGTAATAACGGGTTGAACTTGGGTTAGTGGTGAAGGAACGGAGAGGATGCTTCTGACCTGTGCCCATTCCGGATGAGCCCAGAGGACTGTGGAGAAGCGCGTGAAGGTCACCCATGTAGCATGTTTCTCCAGTCAGCACGCATCCCTGCTTCCATGATTCCTCCGGAGATACTTGCTTAGGTTCCATATTTATTTTTGTGACCCGCTCAATAAGGGTCAGGGGTCCCCTTACAGTGCAGGATGCCATCCCCCTGAGAGTGTTTTCATCATTGCGTTATTGTTCTTGTGTTACAGTTGTCTCATTTTTCCCTCCACTGTGCTCCCCGGCCCACCCTGCCCACCCCTTCTCCCATAGTCAATCCCACACGCTCTCCACGTCCATGGGTCATGCATACATGTCCCTTGACTAAACTGTCCCCCTTCTTTTCCCCTTTCTCTCCTTCCCAACCCCTCTGGTCACCGTCAGTCTGTTCCTTGTTTCCATGCCTCTGTTTCCATTCTGCTCACCTGTTTGTCTTGTTCATTAGTGTCCTGTGTCCGGTGAGATCATACGGTGTTTGTCTTTCACTACCTGATTTCTCTCACTAAGCATAATTCTCTCCAGTTCCACCCATGCTGTCACAAAGGGTAGGAGTTCCACCTTTCTCTCTGCTGCATAGTATTCCAGTTCAGTATTCCATGCACCCCAGTTTATTGATCCAATCATCCACGGATGGGCACTCAGGCTGTTTCCAGCCCTTGGCCCTTGTAAATAGCACTGCTATGAACATAGGGGTGCATAGGTTCTTCTGACGTGGCGTTTCAGGGCTCTTCAGCTATACCCTTCGCAGTAGAATCGCTGGATCAAAAGGCAGTTCCATTCTTAGTGTTTGGTCTCCTCGTGAGGATTTTGTAGCCACGTGGGAAAAGGTGCCGATGTAGACACCCCAAGATTGTGCGAACGCAGGTATAGATGGCAATTCCCAGCACCCGTTATGCCAAACATTTCCTCGTGACCGTATATAATTGAAGCTCCCACTGGCACATGCCACCTACCAAAAGCAGAGACACCAATCATTCTGGTTCCCTCTCAGACAGTCCATGCACGTGGTTTGCACAGGGCTGGGGGCAAGGGAAGGGACAGCTGGGGTGGCTGAGCACATGTAATTCATCACCATGTCCTACAAGAAAGAGGACAAGATTAGGATAACGTGCCAGGCCCTCCACTGAGTTCCAGGATTGAAGAGAGGATTAAAGTGCAGTCTTCATCCTGACAGTGTTCAGGGAGGGGAAAAGTCAGCAAGAAGTTAAGCGTGGCCCATGGTCAGATAGATAGATGATACCTTGATAGATAGGTAGATAGGGATAGAGATAGGTATGTTTTTTCCAAATGTTTTATTTATCATTTTCAGAGAGAGGGGAAGGGATTGAGGCAGAGAGGGAGAGAGACATCCATGTGGGGTTGCCTTTCACCTGCCTCCAGCTGGGGACCTGGCTGGAGACGTGGCTTGCAACCTGGTCATGTGCCCTGGCTGGGAATTGAACCAGCGACCTTTGAGTTCACAGGCTGGTGCCTTATCCATTGAGCCACCAGCCAGGGCTAGAGAGATATGCTGATAGATAATAGATACATAGATATAGGTAGAGATAGATAGATAGATAATAGATATAGATAGGCAGATGATTGATAAAGATAGATACATAGATACATAGATACATAGGTAGATGATAGACATAGGCAGGTAGATGATTCATAGATACATAGATAAATGGATGATAGATATACATAGATTGATAGATACAGAGATAGGTAGAGAAATACATAAATGGATGATAGACAGATAGACATAGGTAGGTAGGTAGGTAGGTAGGTAGGTAGATCTCATGCCAACCTACATCCTTCAACTAGGCTAATGTTGCATAATGCACGGCCAGAAACTGCGTAATCAGAAATGGTTATCTCACGAAATTAATTCCTTTTTTCTTCCCTTTCCCACTGATCGTGCAAAGTCAATAAACTGCATGACCTGACCACAGTGCGGGCTTCATTTCGCTGGTAGGTGATCAGTTGTGTCTTGTTGGAATCTTATTTCCACAATGGCCCACACAGACCCCCAGGTAAATGGATACCATCGCACACACCTTGCTCTCTTCAGGGACACGCAGCGTGGAGTGGGTGGGACAAATGATCGGAGACAGATGTCCTGTTCTAGCTGACACCTGCGATTAGTCAGAAAGCCTCCTGAGCTGACATTCATACAGGAAAGAGAAAGAAAAAAGGACCACAGCACAAGCAAGAATGGTGCGAGAAATTCAAAATTCACGACTGCCTCATAATTGGAACGCCAGAGCAGAAGGCTGAGGGGATGGAGTCACAGACATAGTTCAAGTGATAATAACCAGAAGTTTTCCAAAATCAGTGCTGGACACTGACCACACAACACCAAGCAAGGCAGCTGGAAAATTCCAAAATAGTGGGACATTCAAGTACACGATTCTGAAGAACACATCGGTCCAAGGAGAAATGTCAAAAGCATTCTTAGCATATTTAAAAATCCATCAAGAAGAAGAGAAAACATTAAAATGGGTGAATCAGTATAAGTCATGCTTTGGGTGATTTTTTTCAGTACTAAAGTGCATTTATTAAAATAGAAGAGACATGAATAATCTATTGTCTAAGTTCCTGCTTCAAAGACCTGGGAAAAGAAGAACCATTTAGGTCTAAATCTAGCAGGAAAAAAAATAATAATAAAAATGGAAAGAGTCATCAATAAACGAAACAGGAAATCAATACCAAAAAAAGTCAATGAAGGCACAAGATGGCAATTTGGGAAGGTCAACAAAATGGATCGGCCTCTAGCCAGGGTGGAGGGCACAAGGGTTCACAACATGAAGCCAAGGGGCACACCTCAGAACTCGGTCTCCACCTCAGTTCCCATGTCCTGGTAGAATGATTCCAGCCGCACTATGTATATAAAATGACATCATAGTCTTCAACTTCTCAGGCTAGTTCTAATCATCCTGATGATGTTGATCAAGAGAGCCTTCTTTAACAGTATTGCACTAGGAAACGAAAGGTATTTCCCCAACTGAGTGATCCATGGGAGAGGATGCATAAAAACAATTCACTTGGCCCTGGCTGGTGGCTCCGTGGATAAGGCACCAGCCTGTGAACCCAAAGGTCGCTGGTTCGATTCCCAGCCAGGGCGCATAACCAGGTTGCAAACCAGGTCTCCAGCCAGGTCCCCAGCTGGAGGCAGGTGAAAGGCAACCATACATGGATGCTTCTCTCCCTTTCTTCTTCCCTCCTTGCCCTTCGCTCTGAAAAGAATGAATAAAATCTTTGAAAAAAGAAATTAACTTGAGACATGGAATCATGGAACCGACCAGCAGCTGTAAGATGGGGCAGGGGAGGTGGGAGCTGATGTAAAGGAGAAGAGAGTAGTCATGTAAGAGAGTATGTTCATGTAAGAACATACATGAAGCTCCCATGGGTTGGGTCAGCGGTGTGGGGTATGCCTGTGGAAGTGGGATTGGTCTGGGGGGACAGGGGTGAAGGGGCACAGGGGACATCTGTAAAAACATAAATAATTTTTTTTTAAGTTTAATTAATCAGAGAACAGAAGTGTACTGTGTGGTTGTTGGAAAGTGTGGGCCTCCGGATTCTCAGCAAGCAGGAAAAGTGTTCTCCAGATGGGTCTGAGACCCCTATACTCTCTTGGGAGAGCCTAGTTTCTGAAACCCTTGCCTTCGCACCCAAAGGAAACTAAAAATCAACCTGATTGTCTTTTATGTGCTGGACCCCATAGTGCATCTGCAGGCCAGGACAGAAGACGGTACAGTTTTTCTTCCCCAGGCATGTGTTTATTCAGGCTTTTAAGTGCAGTATTTGAAACATGCTTCTGTATTTTCCTTACCCAGGGGTGTGATGTCAACACCACCATGGAATCCAGGGGACCCCTCCAGCCGCACTTGGGAAATATGAATGAATGAACAATCTTTTCAAGAAATGGGGCAAATGGGCACCATGGTGATCAAACATGGTTCTCCGGATTTCGGTGTCGTTAAAATAGCTATGCACACTTTCCACAGCGTCCTGACACAAGGCAAGTTTTAAAACCTGCTTTTAACATCACTTCCCTGTTAGGCATCTCCTTACGAGATGTGTTTTGTGATCATGATGTTTTGTGATCGTAGGCCAAGACTTTTGGGGTGTTTGTTCTGGGAAAATAAGAGGAAACCAGGAGAAAATAAAAGGTGAGAGGTAGGAGGAAGGAGGGGTGGGAAGCCAGGGAGAAGAATCTCTGAGAAAATAATATGACAAGAAAAAAAAAAAATCCAGATTCACTGCTTGTTTCTGTCCAGATGTGCACAATGCATTCGCTTCAGCTTGGAAAACGTGGTTCTGAGCATTTAACAGAAGCTGTGACAGTCTCTGATGGGCGATGGAAAGAGACCTGAGGAACCTTTTTAAACATGCCTAAAATCTTCTCGTTTAATACAAATTTCCGATCAACCTCAGGTTATACTTCTAAGAATGTCCCTTCGCTGTAGGACTTTGATCTTCGCTATCCCATGACTTATTAGAATACGTATAATGATATAAAGTGGAGCCTGTTATATTTGATTAGAGCTACTGAATGATGATACAGGTTTGTATCTATTACCTATGTCTAGAGCCTACACGCTACCTGTACATCAGCTGCATAAAGAATATTGGCTTGCAGCATGGTTGTCTATTTCTTTAGCCAGCAAATGCTCCGGGAAAGATTTTGGCACCGTTTGAAGAGTGAAGCATTGTGGGCAAAACCACAGAGGACATTCTCCACAGAGGCTATGGTGGTGAAAGGAGCAGTGATACTGATTTCAGACACTCTGGGGAGGGAAGGATTGTCCCAGGCTACACAGGCACCACCTGCTATTTAGTAAACAAAATGCCCCGTGGCTAAGAAAATCCTGAGCAACTCTGACCCTGAGAAATCATATTCAGGATGAGGTGATTTGAATACAGAACTCTGTCTTCAATCCCAGAGGAATGGTCCGGATTGCTGTGGGTGTGGCTGCATACGTATCTGCCCTTGTTGAAAAGAAAAAAAATCTGCTTCCCAAAATATCATGGTATCAGGTCCAAGAGGCAACAAGAACAAATGGATGCAGGTGGTTGTGTAGCATTTAGAAATGTCAAGAGTGTGCTTTCCGCAGGGATGTACCAGGCGAATCACTCTGGATGTTGCAGGTTCTTCAAGCAGCGGGTGAGCTTGGAAGTAAACCAGGAAGTTGGTGACTTCAGCCACTTTTTGCTTTGTCATTGCAGGGACCCAAGTTCGGCTGGCACGTTGGGTGGGTTGGGAGCTCCGGTGCAATGATAGGCTGTGTATCTTGAGACCGCTAGTGTACCCCCAAAGCAAACAATAACTTCCACTCCATCTGGAAAACTCGTCCCTGGGTGGTCTCATGGCAAACAACCAGGCTGGAGGTTTCCGGGGGTGAAGAAATGGGCACTGGGTTGGATTTTAGTTTGGGGTACCCTAGAAAAATTTCAGATGTGACCTTATGTTCATTTTCAGCCCATCTTAAGTAAACACACACACACACACACACACACTCAGGTGCACACGTCAATGTGAATGTAGTATAATAGGTGTTCAGAAATCATCTTTGCATAATATTTGCATCTAAACCAGATTCAGCCCTGGATGGTGGGTCTCAGTGGACTGGCTATTGGCCTGTGATCCAAAGTGTCATAGGTTCAATTCCCAGTCAGGGCACAGGCCTGGGTTGCAGGCCAGGTCCCTAGTTAGGGGTGTGCAAGAGGCAACCACACATGGATCTTTCTCTCCCTCTTTTTCTCCCTCCTTTCCCCTCTCTCAAAAAAAATAAATAAAAATTTTTAAAAAGAGTATATGTGGGAACTATGGTGTGTCATTGATTTCTATCTCAGTCTTTGTCCCTTGTGAAGTGGGAGAATTAAGGGGAAAAGCATGTTGGGGTTTGTCAAGCTGTCTGCACTGCTTATGCCCAGAATTATTTCTTGACCATGTGGAATTGAGGCACCTGCTCTTTGTTAGGAATGAGCCATAAGACCTGTGGGTAAGTTTCTTCATTTTCCAGCGGTCGCTGGTCCTCATGTATCAAGGTGTCCAGTGGGCTTGAATTAACAGAGAGGGTGTGGCAAAAGTCCCTTTATACGTGTCAGGGTGCAGAACACAGACTTTATTCTTCTATTCATATTGATGTATTCTTCTATTATTTTCTATACCAACAACTGTAAACCTACTTTTGCCCCACCTTGTATGCAAAATCCGCAGTGTAATTAGACCTGATATACATAGCGCCTGTTAAGGTGAGGGTGGTGATGATGATGGTGGTGGTGATGAAGAGAAGGGCGAGGAGGAAAACAAAGATGTTGAAATGTGACTCTCCCTGGGACTCAATTCCATAGAAGCATCACCTGAGAGGTCATATGCTGAGAGCATGGTGCCTTCGTGAATTATCTTGCCTCAAATGTCAATAGCGCCATATGGAACTCTCATAGGACCATTTTTTTTCTGTCAAAACATGGAGCTGTGTGGGATTCTCAGCCAACACTCACAGTGGCAGGTGCCGCAAAGTGATGAACTTCCTCTTCTTCTTCTTCTCCTTCTCCTTCTTCTTCTTCTTCTTCTTCTTCTTCTTCTTCTTCTTCTTCCTCTTCCTCTTCCTCCTCCTCCTCCTCTTCCTCCTCCTCCTTCTCCTCTTCCTCCTCCTCCTCCTCTTCTTCCATTTCTTCTTCCTCTTCTTCATATATATTTCTTCTCAGTGACTGCTTTCAATAATACATGCCAAGCTGGTCCTCACACAGGCTAGCCAAGAACTAGCCAAGTTATCTTGCCCAGAACTTGTTGGAGCCAACTAGTTTTTAAAATTAACCCATTGGGGTGACATGAGTTCATAACATTCCATCCGTTTCAAGCGTAAAGCTCTATGACGCATCATCAGTATATTGAATTGCACCCAAAGTCTGGTCTCCTTTCAGCACCGTCTATTTGATGTCATTAACCCATCGAAGGACACTTGGGTGTCTCCCTGTCTTGTCCACTGGCAGGAAGGGGATGATGGAGTTAATGGTGCGTTGCTGGATATTTTGTGAAGCGGTTGACGTACCTTTGGAAAGGGCTTTCGGCTCACTTATTGTTGTCAGCTCTTCGTGTTTGATTCCCATGTGGCTTCACGAACATAATTGAAGGCAGGATTTGCTGTGTGCTGGGTCAGTCGCCTTAAAGACACTAATTACAGGCTGCCCTTCCTAGAACATTAATTTAGTTGTGGATTTGTGGGAGCAGGCAGTGCACATGCTTGGATATCACACACAACATACTCTTTGGGGTGTCTTGAGACAACCCCATTGGAATGAGTAATGAAGCCACACTCTATTTCTATGCAGTTAAGCAACAAGAGTATGCCTGTTTGTCTTCATGATTGATAATGTAATACAAATATATTTATATATATTCTGTCAATGTATAATGTATTCTGTGAATATAATATAAAAAATTGACAGAAGACTAGTTAATGAAAGATGTTTTGACAGCAATTTTCTGGAATGGTGTGATGAGTTGTTTTTTCTATAGGTGGACTTAAAAACAATACTCAATAAAATGTAGAATAATACCTTGCTTTTCAGTATTCAATGGTACACAACTGCCACTCATAAATGTGATCTCATTTCTTTCCAAGACAGCATGATAGCCTGTTCCCTATTTCTTAAAAGGAAGCATATTTTTTTTTTTTTGCAGAAATACATCAATTTTATTAAACAACCAAAATTGGAACTATTACTCTGGACTCTTTTTTTTTTTCTAGTGAAAAGTAATGAGTCAGCACCAGATAACATGTCCAGCAGATGGATTCTTCTTCTAAGAATATTAGTGTCAACCAAGAAAAAGACACTTTCAATTTTTGGAAAAATTTCTCCCAAATTACCATTTTTAAAGTATATCTGATTTGGGGTCCTTGTGTGTCTCTCCCTTAGTGACCTGGCTTTTCTGAGACATCTAGTTATAAAATGGTGAATTACAGAGTGTCATTTGCTAGACCGGCCTTATTCCAGAGAAATTTCCAAGAGTCAAGAAGGCACAGAATGTGATGTTTTAGGGTTGCAGAAAAAAAAATAACAATTCAGAGCAACTGAGATGAAAAGCATCAGACATAAGTGAAGCTGAAAAATGTGTAAAATTCTACAAAAAGTAGTAAAAAACCAAAAAGCCCTGGGAATTAGCCACTAAAGTATCAAAGATTTTCTAGAAGAATTAACACTTTGATTTTAACGGATGACTTTTGACTACCTAGTAGCTGAACAGAATCAGCCTTGTTGAGTCAAGTTTGGATGGAATCAAGTTCTGTGATGGAAGTTGCAGTCAGCGGGTATTAGTGAGGTTCTCTCCATGAACTTTCTAAGTCTTCAGAATCACTGGGGATTCTGAAGTAACAATTATACATGGGATTGAAGACAATTAAATTAAATCAAGGGAATCCCATGGGAGTGGCTATGGGAAATTCTAACGGAATGCGCCCCAATTCACAATCACAGGTGCTATTTCCAAGCAAAAGCCTATGCTGATTGGACAGTTGGCTTGATGTGACACAAAACGTGACTTCTACGAGAGCTTCCAGTACATAAGTTCTGCTTTTAATAAGCACCAGGGTGTGTCCCAAAATGCACAAGTCTCAATAACATGTACACATTGAACCATGATAAACATTGAACACAACTCAAGTTTTATGTGCCTTCTATATATAGATGATGTTTGGCATGATAGAACAACCTCGTGTTATTTTTCACATGCCTGTACAATGAGGACTGCAGCCCACAGGGAGCTGACATTTATTTTTCATGCATTTGTAGGTTCAGTCAAATTTTAGCCACTGAATTACCAGCTATGCACCAGTAATTGTGACTCATAAGGAAGAAACATGTTGATGGCTTGCGATTCAGATCACATGGTTCTTTATCAACGAGAGCAACATCCTTATGAAAATCACAACTTTGCATATGATTTTCGAAGTCACATCATTCAGCAGAAAAGAACAGAAAACATGGAAAGGGTGGAGCCTCCCCTGCTTCATTCAACATTTACTCAGCACACACGTGTCTGATCACTAAGAAGAGCCCATGAGAGACCAAAAGATCCCAATGCTGCCCTCAACCAGAAATGAAATCCATGCTCAGCATTAATGACATGACACAAGCTTCCCTAAAATAGATGCAATGTGTGGGGATCAAAATAGATGAACTCCTGAATTTGTTCTAATGTGTCCTCTAGTTTTTATTGAGTCTATCTCTGAAGGTCAGGCATGAGGGTTGACCTGCTGATCTGAACACGTTGGTTGGTCTATGGTCTCCTGCTTCCCATGGGTGAATGGAGGCACATGTTGAGTTGGACCCAAGTCCTTGGCTGAGTGGGGGTGCTGCTGAGTAACTTTGGTGGTAACTGACTCAGGGGGTCCCTGGTGGAGGTATAAGGAGGTTACCAACACGCAAGCTAAAGGCACCAAAAACTCATACAGCAGAATTTTAATGGACTTCCCCCCATTTGGAAATCTGGGAAATACTAATGGCCATGGCAGGGTTTAGCTTTTTTCAAAACCAAAGATGAAGTTCATGAGAGTAAACTGTTATCTCTATAGCGTATTTTATTTTATAGAATAAATATAAATGATGTATCCTGTCATTTACTATATCTTGGAACTTTCTCTTTGTTGTGGAAAGGCTTCACTGCCTTAGTAAGGAGGACATAGTCAAGCCAAACTTGGGTTCAAGTGGTGGGGTCAGTGTAGACTGACTGTGTGGTCTTCTCCTTTTTCTAATCTGCAAAATATAAATACATGACTAAGCATGTCAGAGGACGGCAGTAGGGGTTGGATGAGTCAATACATATAAATTGTGTGGAAGAGTTCCGGGTTCTTATGAAGAGCTAGAAAGGTGGCATTATGACTGTTATTATTAGTAGTACTATTATTAATATTATTAGTATTATTAGTAGTAGTATAATTTGGTAGATACTGACAGAACCCTCCAGTTTATATCCATGTGGCCAACCTGCAAATATTTATTTTGCTGAGATTTGTGTGAGGATTCCTGCAACATCATGGAAATAAATGAGGTGGTATACAGGTCCTACCTAATTGGAGAGGCTCTAGTGATGTGTTTCTGAAAAGCAGAACATGGAGCAAGTGGTGAGGTGTTAGTTGTGAGACGAGTTTGCCAAAGACTATACAGTCTTTTACTGAGAATGTGTTATGATGCCCACTTTTGGCTGGGTGTTAACCACACAGTCATCCACTGAGGTGTGCCATCTTGAATGTTCCCACCCACCCAACTCTACCCTCTCGCTCCGGATTGAACTATTTTATCTTTTTCTCCCACCTAGAATGTCCTGTCATAAAATGCATGTAGTTGGCGTATACATATCTATGCTCAGCTGGAGAGCCGGGCTTAGAACTTGCTCTGTAAGGTTGTGAATAAATAAATGAACGGTTCAAACAACACATGGTCAGAGAGGGCCTTTTATAGCCCTATGCTGGGGGTTGCATTTTGGGAATCTTTGCCAGGTCTCAGCCACAGAATAATAGCAATGCTCTGTTGAATAGCTAGCTGAGGCCAGTAATTTTGGTTTCATTAGTTCGCATTCTCACAATGGCCTGAAAAATAAGTCAAGTTTTGTCAACAGGTCAAGAATACACTGCTAGTTGGGGCGGACTTCACGCATTGAACTCAAGAAGGTCTCACTGTTGAACCTGGAAGGCTATATGATTCACCCATGATTCTTTTAAGAGATATAAAAATCACCTATTTAAAACGATGTTCCTATATATGCAAATTACCACCTTTAACGATGATGGAATAGTAAGACAACCGTAAGGATCCAATGGGACTTTCCTTTCAACACCACCATTGGCTCTGACCAACATTGTTGTGACCTTATTAATGCGGGTTATGTTTCATGGGATCAAACACAATGACTATTTAAACATATAGATGTTTAAGGGCCAAACCTCTTTTCTCACCGGCAAACACTAATGCCTTACATGACACCGGTGACAAGTAGATTAATTAGTCAGTGTTTGTAAAATACTTGGGTTTTTCTTCCCTTCCCTGTGCTCCCAGTGCAGAGCAGAAAAAAAGGCGAATTCTGGGAACCGTGCCTGGAGCTTTATCAAATTATCCTTGTCCTGTTCTGTGATTTATAACCAGTGGGACCACAGACCTTCAGAGCATTTGTATTCTGGGGATATGCCCAAATTTCCTGCCTTGGGTCCATTTCCCTTTGATTCAAAAATGTACCTTTGTGTGGATGTGAGATTTCTTTAATATAGGGCACAAGCTTTTATTACCATTATGGATCATTTTGCTTCTAAGTAAATTTAGGCACATAATAAATGAAGCCAGAAGTTAAAATCAGGCTCTCTGAAACCATGCCATTTGTAGCGTAGGGTTAGGGTTATTATCATTTCTTTCGTGTGTATCTAATTTTGCGATAATTCACTGGATGCTTTCATCTCAGCCACATGCTGTCGGACTTATCTCATGTACGAAAGGCTTTGGAATCACCAGGAAACAATGCGCACCACGGATGATGATGGGACGTTCACAAGCTGCAATCAGTTATCTTTATTTCCTCGGAAGTTATATTCAAAGATATATATATTGTGTGCCAGGTACAGAAGAAATACTCTCCCCAAGGCACGCAGAACAGAGCCTGGATGAGCCCCGTAGAATTTTGCGATAAGATACAGCTGAATGGATGCTGTGCTATTGTTACAATCCAGCGTTGGTTGCTTGGGGGTTGTTTTTGTGGAGTTTTGCCTAATTCCTTATTGTATTGGGAGCACATGACAGAAATATTAATTACATATGTGATTTACAGCTTTATACAGGATGCTGAAGATAAACGTTGATATGTCTATTTTGTGGAATTCAGTAACAAATGTTTCATTCAATGAAAAATTTAACTCCATCGGTTGATCTGAGCTAGAGTTTTTATAGGGAAAAAATGGGATCTATGTTTGCATCTCTCCCTTTGTTTCTTATGTTGCAGAGCAAAGTTGATCCACAGGTATTTCCTAGAGGTGGTCAACGGGTATGTTTCAGCCTCATCATGACCTGAAATGTTTCATCAAATTTGTTATATTCCAAAACGATCAAATGATTGTTCTTATGAAAGGTTAGAGTGTGTCATCGTAAGTTCATGGGAGTCTACACGGTCTGGCTCTTCTTTGCTCTACATGCCTTGGGTAGTCTTGCTTTCCCATAACCACACGCTTGAAGAAGGTGATCCTTCTTCATGCAAGAATTTCATCTGAAAAGTCAGGAGAGGGGCGTGTGACTAAATGGTTGCTATTGTCCAGCCCCTCATGAAGCAACAGGTCTAGGCCGTTCATCAAGTCTTCTCACATCCTCAAAAGAGAGACAATTCAAAAAGGGGATGGGTGAAATCAAAAAGGGGATGGATGAAATACAACAACAATAAAATTGAAAAAGGAAAAAGAGAGAGAGAGACAATGGCTGATCTTGGTGAAGAAGGCAGCACTGCATGCACAGTGGTCTTGGAAAAACTCTCAACTTGAACTTGGTCTTGACTGGCATCAGGCAATGCAGTGTGACAAGGGCTCCGTGCACCTGCTGGGAGCCATCCGCCAATGGAAGGACATGACCACCTGCTGCCACCCTCGCGCAGACCAATTGCAGACCCTCAAGGGTATGGCCATTGGGAGGTAGACAACACCCACCAGTCTAGGGCCATTCAGGAAAACATGAAGCCAGGAGCCCCCAGGAGCCAGGTGTTGGGTTCCCTCCACTGAAGGTGGGATTGATTAGAATCACTATGGTCTCCTACCTGGGAACCTCTCCCAAGTCCCTGATGTCCTTCAGCCTCATTCACCCTCAATCATTGGCAACCATTCCATCAATGCCATTTGCAGAATATTCATAAAGCCACATATAGGTGTTATCCTAAGTCCAAAGGAATATTAACAAAAACAAGGCAAAAGGGGCCGGGCAATGATTTTTTATGTTAATAGGCTTCGTAGTCTGGCCTAAGTCATGAGCTGTTGCTCCTTGGGGTTCCTCTCAAGTTGGACCATAATTTTGTTTTATCTTCCTTCACAGGAAGGATTTTTAAAAACTGGGTATTGTGTTTTCCCCACGTTCACCCCAAGAAGGCAGCATGGATTCTGAAAATAGGAAGAAAGAGTACATGCTATGCTCATCACTTACAGAATTTTAACACTCCATCCATGTTTCTAGACCAAGGTCCCTATAGCTCTGCTCTAGAAGTAAACGGTTCAATAATGGGCAACATCATTTTTAAGTACATATTTTTAATGTTGTCTTGCAATTTTATCTCATTACATAAACAAACACACATGCTTGAAACAATCTTCAAAGCACCAAAATGCCTCCCCAAAACTTAACTTTCCTTGACCACTCAGAGATAACTATACTTCATGTTTTATTTTTTGGCTTTGTTAAGTTGTTGTTCAATGACAGTTGCCCTAATCCCCACCCCCTCCTTTCTCTCCCCTGCCCCACTCCACAGTCAATCTTAATAGTTCATGTTTTGTTACATGAATCTACAGTTATTCTCTATGGTGAAAAACACATATGTGATTTTTGCCACAACGTGTGCCTGTTCAACCCATGTTTGAAGTATGCCTTTTTTTTCAACTGATAAATAATATAAATAATCTCCTTTGCTGTTAAATATTTTTCCATTTTGTCACAGTAATTGATGAACTATTTAGATATGTGACAAAATAACGTATCCATTTGTCTCATGCTACATATTTAGGAAATTGATACATCATTTTTATAAACTATGTGTTAGTAGATGTCCTTATGAAAAACTTTCAAACCTACCCCCATCCTTTCCTAAGGAAAAGTCCTGAAATGAAATATTCCATCTTACATTTTTTAAATAAAAAAAAAACCTACATCACTGTGTCTTCCAGAAAGAGCAAGCCAAATATAAAATAAAAATTGCAGTGCAGAAGTCTCACCAAATCCTGAACTGATGTAGTTAGATCTGGTCTATGAATCTTTAGAAAACAGATGTTCAGGGTTCAAACATTGTGGTAGATTAACAAATATCCCCAATTTGGGTCACTTTGAATAGAATAGTATTTTTACCTTCTCTTATTAGTTTTAATGGAAGTTTGGAGAACATGAACATGTAACCATGCACATAGGGCATTCACCACACACTTTCCCTGTGAACAGTGAAAAGGTTCAAGATCACTCGCTTATGCATGAACTTGTCGGTCGTATGAAATTCACTGCACGTTCTCTTGATGCCTCTACTTGGAGTTCACAGCCTGACTTTGATATGCTAATGAGACAAAATTAGTCACACCCAGGAAGGAGATTAGGAAATGTAAAGTGTCCATGAAACTCAGATAACGTGAAATGGAAATTAAATGAGGGGGTGTTTATAAATATGTATGTTTAGAGCGCAGAAAAATAGAATCCATTTGAAGAACAGAATTTAAGACTTAAAATCCCTTCAAGGGACTTTGCCCACTTTGATAAATATCTTCATGGATTCTGAGAAAGTAAATAAACATCCAATTACAATCATTTGGGCATGCTTCCTTCATGAAGCTGAAGTTCCATAATCATACCAAATTGAACTTGAAAATCAGCTTTTTAGCTGTTACTTCAGGTCCTTCTTCGGATTGAATTTGGTGCCTAAAATCCTTGAATAATTTTTAAGGTCCTTTCCGAAGATGAGAATCATGATTTTAGTTGAATAGAAGCTATCTAGGTCATGTCCACAAAATCTGATTTATAACATTTCCATATGAGAGTTTTGACAAAAAGCCTGAGAACTAGATACTTTTGCAAAGTGGGACCAGGCGCATTTTAGTCAAATGACCTTTAGTCAGCATGCCCTGATCATGACGTTGTAGGCCACCATTTTTTGCCTCTTCTAACCCAAATGTGTTTCTTTAAAGTTTTTATGGCATTTCTTGGGGGTGACACTGGTAGGATAAAAGTATACAGGTTTCCAGCACATAATTCTATGATACATCACATGGGAAAATTTTTTTTAAAGTAAAAGATGGCACTGTTCTGTGTTCATTTATAACCTGTCTTGTCATCAGCATGCAAGGTCCCATGAAAAAGATGGATCAAATGATGCGGGAATTGGTGAGAGCCCAGAGTTCCCGGTTCAGATTCTGTTTCCATCATACCCCATTTTTACTCAGGCCATGTCAGCTTGGTATTTTTCATTGTATTCTCATGTGTTGCTCAATTAAGCTGTGAGTTCCCATCAAGAAACGAGTTCCAATCATTTCTTGTTCAATGGGCTCCAGGGGAAAGCTAGTCCTCACCTGCTTCCAGGTGTGGCCACCGTGAATGAGAATAAAGCCTTGGGTACTCAGAGTCTGAGGAAAAAGGACAGGCAGTGCTGGTTACATAAGTCAGTGATGCATGGATCCTTAAGGTAAATCCTCGTGCCCCATACCTGCTAAAAACATGCAGCAAGGCATTTTGGGCTCCTGGAAATCAGGGAGATTTTTACATTGAGCCAATGCTGACGTGCAAAGGAGGAAAACCCACCTTCATGAATTTTCATGAAGTGAGCCGACTTAAAATGAATGATGATCTGCTTAAATTACAATATCACAGAATTCTCAAAATCATAGAGACTCAGGAGAACCACATAATGTTACACTCTTTCTAAAGGGTTGAAAGCGTCCCATTTTTTTCCTCCCAGAATAATGGTTGAAGATGTCTGACAAATGGAAAGATGATTATCTTTAGGCTGTGATTTTTTTCAGGTAGGACAATCAAAAAAATTTTTAAAGGAAAAGATACATAAATATGAAGCTTGATGAACAATGGAGTCATTATGGCATGCATTTCATATTTCTTTTCTATCAAAATAATTGAAGATATCTGCCAAATGGAAAGTTGATTCTTTCTAGGCTATCATGTTTCTTTCTTTCTTTTTTTTTTTTTCAGGACATGAAAATCAAATTAGATCACCATTATTATGTCATACATGCGAATTTGATGGCATTATATGGTATCTCATGATATTATACAATTTCTAGGTGCGTCCACTCAAAAAATCAGTAAATTACCAAAGTTTGTGATGCTGTCCATGGGTTTTGAGACTTAGAGGAAAAAAAAATATATATATATACATATACATATATTTATAGCCATCACTAGCGAAATAAATGATCAGATGTTTTAAATTGTCAACGATCTGTCTTTAGCAGAAGGAAATAAATAATACTTTACCATCTTTTCATTAGCTCTCTTCATACAAATTTACATTTTTAGAATGAGTTTTACGGTTCAAGTAGTAAAACTGAAAATCTTCACTTCTTCATCTCTCTGTAATAATGTGCCATTTATCTTGAATCATTACGAATGTCAGCTTTTCAAAATCTTACCAGTTGGAAGGGAAATGCTTCTGAAAACGTGTTGCTTGTAATTGAATGTCTTCTTTGAATTCCGAGTACTATTTCAATGAGACTTCCCTGATGTCATGATTGTACCAGCCAGGGATATGTGACATTTATTGTAAAACACCTGTTAACACCTGCTATGGAATGGATGCTTCCCTAGTTTCATTTTAGCAGATTCTAATTTAATGTATCATCTTAAAAATTAATGGTATCTCAATAATGTGCATAGTAAATATGTATAGTAGAATGCACACTGCTTAAGTACATGGCTTCATGAGCTGGAGCTGATACAAACATGGATCCATGGGAATACCTCCCAGAACAAGATATATAATATTCCCATCACCCCATGGAAGATTCTTCATGCCCCTCTTCCAAAATTTCTACGTCTCAAGATATTATGGATTCATCTTGCCTACTCTTGGATTTCCTGTAGGTAGCATCCCACTGTAGGTACTTTTTTGTGTGCATGGTGGGCCTCTTTCACAAAATAAAATGTTTCTGAGGTTCATTCATGATGTTGTCAAGTCACTAGTAGTTTTGTTTGATTACGTTCTGAGTGTCATTCTACTGTATGGATATGACACATTTTTTAATGTTTTCTTCCCTTGATGGGCATTTATGGTGCACCAGTCAAGTGTAAGAGTTGTAAGTTTAGTTACTAATTTTGGACCATCATGCTAACCTGCCTGGTGGAAAGTGAATTGCCTACTGTATTTGATTTTAATTGTGTCACAAACTATAATATGGGAAAACACAAGCAAGCAGATGTGACATCAACATGGTAAAAAGGATCATGGGACCCTTTTAATATGACTTAAAATATACATTTTATTTATTGGTTGACTATTTTAAAAGGGAACTTGGTGAAGAGTCTAAAATTTAACACCAGCCACAATAAAGGACAACTTGCTATTTTGGTACCCCTGGCCCTGACCTGTCTGAAAGAATTCACTGGGGTTCAGGACCCCGTAAGATTTCTACCTAAGAACATGCACCTTTAGAAAATTCAGAGCAGCATAGTATTCTTAAAACTTCCCCATGAACACAAGGCCATGAAAACTTCTCACTGTTGCAATTATTATTATTATTATTATTATTATTATTACTATCACTATTAAAAGCATTTTAGTAAATACTGCGAACAAGTTGTCATGGTGAATCTTTGCTGCTGGTAATCTCTTTAAGTTTATTTTCTCCCAAATTAAAAATTAAAAAAAAAAGGAAAATTGCAGAAAATGTGTTCTGTGCAAAGGCGCCCAAGTGTGTTTCTCTGTTCAAGGTCAATAATTCTGATCAGCTCAGGAGGACTTTGTGACTCCAATGACATGAATAATTGCCCTTTAAATGATAATGATGATAGCTGGTCTAACCTTGCTGATAATCTTGAGAAAGTGCAGGGAAAAAAAATTTTCTTCCAATTTAGGGAACCCATCTGTCAGTTCCTAAAATAAAGACCGGTGAAGGCTGTTTTCAGATGACAGCCAAGATTTCTCTGTTAGAGCAAAGAGTTCACCTACCGATAAATCCTTCCGAGATTCAGATGGTTTAAAAATGTAAAAGAACACAAAACTTCTGACAAAGGAGTAAATCCATGCAACTCTACCACCATGATTTCAGACTTTCTAACCATGAAGATGTACCACTGTGATTTTATATTGGAGCTGAGTAGAACATTTATATTCCTAAATGTCTTTGTAGGAGAGTACAGTTTCATTAATATTTATAATTTTGTACTTAGAAGAGAGTACTAAAATACTTTTCAATTTAATTTTATTTCCAAGAGCTGCCTGGCTGTATCAGTCCACTGATTTAGGATGAAGATGGTTAAGTTTCAATCTGTTCTTCACACAAAAAAATTAATAAATAACAAGGGAGAACATTTGGGACAACAAATCTTATATAAAGAACTGCAACGCTTGAAGCTGACATCAAATTTGGGAACGTTCATGACTTATTTTATGCAAATCAAACTCACGTAAATAATTGCATAGTAACACGGAGACACAATGTTCTCTTATTGTGTCTCACGACACAATAAACCTTCACGAGAAGGTTTATCAACCGTCTCGTCAATTGCTGATAGGAAACCTACGCTCTTTTTTATTTTCCTTCAACGTGGCTATATAAGAAGCCTTTGATTCCATTCCACGTGGTGCGAAAGAAGCAACGATCATTTTAACATTAAAATTGTGTCTTAAATTTTCTGGTAAGAAAAGCAATCATCCAAAAATCCATGTGTAGCCCTTCCTTCTTTGGACACACAGGCCTCAGAGGAAAAATATCGGGTGGATTGAGCTGGAACAGCAAGTTATTTAGCTAACCTGAAAGCACCCCCAAATGATGAAGAAACCACATACTGGGTTTACCAGTGAAGAGCCAAGTGTCCTTTGTAACCCAAAATGAGGAAAAAGGATAAGTCACCTCATTTTGGAATAATGAGCTCCTCTGACATGATCATGCTTCTGCCTGCAGTGTTAGCTACGTATAGACATGGAACCATGTCTCTGGTTCCATTCTGCAGTGAGCATCATTCTTGGAAATAAGATGTTACTCAGGGCTCCCTTGTTCTGGTAAATTACCTCCATCCCTCATCCATGCACCAAGACCTAGCTGGCATCTGCACAAGCACCTTTTGTTTGCCTCTTCGAATCCGTGGACTATGATTCCTCTGTCTCCTGAGGTGGAAATGTGTGGATTCTATCAACAGGGTCGTCTGAAATGGGGGGAGCCATGTCGGTAATTCCTGTAGAAATCCCTGGCAGGGAAAAGAATGACCCTGATTTTCTACTGGGGATGTGCCCTTAAAATTCTTTTTTTTCTTTCCGGATGTCACAGCACAACCCCTACCCGCACCCCACACACTCACCCCAAGCTTCCTTGTCTAGACACTGATAACCTCTCTCTTTATTTCTTTTTTTAATTTTTATTGTTGTTGTATTACATCCATCCCCTTTTTGCTCTCTTTATTTCTTTGGCACTAAAAATGGTGACTGCCTGATGGCTGCTAATCCTGCACCATTTTGGTGCTTCCACAAACAAAAAGAGAAGATTTCTACTTAAAGGGAACCAATAGAATACTACGTCCTCTGTCTTTAATTATCCTCCCTTGATCTTAGGTCTTGTATCTTTCCCACTGGACTGCGAATAAATCAGAACTTCTCTCATTTGAACCCCTTAGTGCATGTCTGTTGCGTGTAAACACGTTTGAGCATTTTTCTAAAGGGCCACCTACGCGTAGGTCAGGAATAATCATCAACAGATGCACAATGACTAAACTCTGAAGGCAAATAGTGTTCTCATCTTGTTTCTCGGAGTTTATTTCTGTGCGTGATAGGTCCTTTAAAGTTACGTGCTTGAGTTATATAACCGTTGTTGGCAATTGGATGGACATTAGCTTTAATTAGAACTATTCATTTGGCAGTGTTCTTTCCTTGTTACTCTTAAACATAAATACTTTTCCTGTTTCTGTAGTTCTGAATATAATGCAAATTGATGACCTAATTACCTACTATTTCCAAGAGCTTTCTGAACTGCTTACAGCAGGATCTATAATTTCAATATGGCATTTGCTGGGTGTTACAAAAAGAAACAATTGGTATATACATTTCTTATGTGAAACATGTTTAAAAGAATTAAGAGACGTGAATCAATACCATTAGCATTCAATATAAAATACTCATTAGAATACAAAGTTTAGAGCAAATGTTATTAGTGATAAAGAAAGGGTAGTTATGTATTAGCATAAATTTCCAAGGAAATAAGTCAAGCTGTAATGTTCCACTTAGAGAAATTAAAATGCAGACAACCCTACTTTATGGGTGAATTAAGATTAACTTCAGGGATTACTATGAGAGAGAGAGAGAGAGAGAGAGAGAGAGAGAGAGACCAAATGTATACCCTGCAAAATACAAACCCACAGAACAAAATCTAAACACTATCATTAGTGGGAAATCTTATAAAGCATAGCCAAACAACCGATTTTAAGGCTGAAAGTTGTGCAAACTGATACAGTCATATAACCAAAACAGGATTACTATCCTGTTTGATTAAATCAAAGTATTTGAGGACATTTATAGCTGTTATAGATTTATAGATCAATACCAGCTAAGGGGGCGAGTGATAAATGAGTCAGAGGTTTGGGAGGAATCAGTTATGGACAGTTAAGCGGTGAGGATCAATTTCAAATTGTTTCTTGCTCTTTTATTTATTTTTTGCAATATCGTAGAGAAAGCATGGTGAATTTAGCACTCTGGAGTCTACAGGATTTTAGCTCCAATACCTGCCACAGCAGCATGGACACTGAGTGGATTTGCTATTGGCAAAATGACAATGATTCTCTGTGGAGCGGATGAAGGGCAGGATTCATCAGTCTTTCTCAGGAAATGCTCTGGGTTGTGACAAGGAATATAGAGACATCCTCTTCCTTCTGTAACAGGTTTACCAAGCTGAGGTTCACAGTCTTCAAACTGTGGCTTCTGAGTGTGCCTCTTGGAATCCGTGTTTGCCACATGTCTTTTGATCATCTTCTGGGTCTAGAGATATTCTTCTCATTGGAGGATCCAGCTGATGAGGCGCATGGGCCATTTCTGGTCCCTTCCAAACCTCACCCAGCTAGTGTCATTGGAGGGAAGGGGCCTGTGGAAGACTTATGCCAAGAGTCTCCACCTCCCGAGAGTCCCATTCTCATGTCACTCTGTGGCATTGAGTGTTGACTGTCCTGGTGACTTCCTTCTAGAAGCCATGCACCAGAGGTCCCCATGGTAAGGAAAGTATGTTGATGTTGAAGCCCTAACTCCTCATGTGATGGCATTTGAGGTGGGCTCTTTGGGGAATAACTCGGTTGAAATATAGTTGGGTCCACCTTGGTGGGTGACTGTGTTTATAAGAACAGAGACCCTTTGTCTGTCTCGGTCTCTTTCTCCCTGAATCCCTTTGTGTCTGTCATTTCATCAATCAAACCATCAATCAGCTATCTCTTATATATATGTATATATTATCTATCTATTTATCTATCATCTCTCCCTTTTTCTCTTTCTCAATATCTATGTGGCTATTGACCATTCCAACAATTGACATGTCAATCAATCAACTGTCTTTCATCTATTATCCATCTATCCATCTATATCCATCTATCTATCTCCACACAGAGAATCAAGAGATAACCAAACCAGTAGATATTGACCATCAGCATGTCAACAGAACTAAGGATGAAACCCTACCTTCATGAGAATACTTTGACTTTGGACTCTCTAGTTTCCAGGACCATGAATGATAATAGTCTATGGGTTAAGCCCTATTAATGTTTGTCATGTTACAGCAGACCAAGGAGTCTACAACCACAATGAAGACTCACAATCCAACAGCCAAACAAAAGCCAATTGTGCCAACAGTGTCATTGAGGTTGGAAGTAGACCTTCTCCCAGTCAAGCCTTCGGAACAGTCCTCAGTTACCGCCACCACCGTGAAGGTGGATATGTGCAGGGCCATGAGACATGGATCCATGCCTGGATTTGTAACCTAGACAAATAAGTGCACTGTCTCAAGTCACACATGTGCTGTGATTTGTCCCTTACCAATCAATAACAAGTCACAGGCATTCAAGGGATCAGACAGAATCATGGGTTGTCATCAGAAGGATGGCAAAAGGCAGATGATTGGGAAAAATAAAGTCTACCAACAGTAGATCAGAGCTAGGAAGTGGGTTCCAAGGATCAAAAATAGGTCTTATTAGTTGCTTTAAAATTGGAGTCCCTTACATTTGTTATTTAACTTCTGTCTTGTCTGGCTCAAATCCCACATGAATGTCAAAAGCCAATTCCAAAGATCAGGTTAACCTGCAAGGATTATGCCTGAGGAACCCTGAAACCCCAATTCAGAAGAAGCTATGCACCCCTATGTTGATAGCAGCACTATTTACAACAGCCAAGTGCTGGAAACAGCCTCAGTGCCCATCTGTGGATGAATGAACCAAAAAAACTGGGGTCCATTTACACAATGAAATACTACGCAGCACAAAGAAAGAAGGAACTCCTACCTTTTATGACAACATGAATGGAACTGGAAAGCATTGTTAGTGAAATAAGCCAGGTGGTAAAAAATACCTTATGACCTCACCTAATACAGGACACTAATGAACAAAACAAACAGATGAACAGAATGGAACCAGAGACACGCAAACAAGGAACAGACTGACGGTGACCAGAGGGGTAAGGGAAGGGGGAGAAGTGGGAAAAGAAGGGGAAGAATTTAGTCAAGGAACTAAAGTATGAATGACCCATGGACATGGACAACATGTGGGGGTTGACCGTGGGAGAGGGGGTGGGGTGGGTGGGGCAGGGGAGAGCAATGGGGAAGAAAATGAAACAATCATGATACAACAACAATTAATTAATTTTTTAAAAAGCCAGCTTATCTTGTTTGCCAGTTAAGTCTTATTTGACAGTCAGTCACTTTGCCTCTCCACAAGTCCCATGAATCATTGGTTCCAGTGCAGTTGCCAAAAAAGTTGGCAGATAAATATGGACAATTTGCGGTGGGGGTTTCTACCACTTGCTGGGAAAGGTGACCCTTCTCTTGGAAGGAGCAAGAGAAAGTTTGCTTGACATAATGACAGCTTTTGCTGGAAAAGAACTCCCCTGGCGTACCAATCAATAATTCACAATCCTCCTCTGAAGAAATCATCGTTAATTAGGTCTCGCCCATTAACAAGCTGAGGCATGCATTCACGGGGTGACGAACACATCGTGGAACTCACTTATGCAAATAGGAACTTCGTTCCTTTCATCATACGGTCCCTGTCCGATGGTACCGCTAAATAAAACATTAAGTATCTCCGTCGCTTGCTTTGATGTCTCCAGTCTGGTTCATCATTGCGATGAGAAGCTCAAAGAAACCGAGTACAAGAGAATCACCCAGCAGTGAATTGTGGGCACCAGGCTGAACTCCACTTGCCCTGTTATATAGCAAAGGATCCTCTGTTCTCATTTATATTTTACTGGGTGCTCTCTGCAGACGCCATGAAGGTCACCCCTGGTGTTCTTCGTGAAGAGAAGGAGAAATGTTCAGGGTGTGCCAGGCGGCACGTTCTTTCAGCTACTGCAAAACGCAGAAGGAAGCGCATTCACCTCCCATTTCCACTCACCCATTCGTTAAGCTAGATTTTATGGGAATGTCTGGTGTGCAGCGGTGTGGCCAAGTTCTGGGAATTCTCATGTGGCAGAAACTACCGTCACCCTTTCCTTCCCAAGTCTACACCCATAAAGAAGAAAAAAATGACAGATGTGTTAATGCCATGACTCATTCATGACATGAAGGTGGAGAAAAATAGCTAACATGTTTGGCAGCTGGTTACATATTACAGAATGTGAACCTCATAAAGGAGAAAGAACACTTGACCAACATTATGAACAGTAGGTGGAGTAATTAATATTGCTAATTGAAGCTCTAGCTGGTTGTGACTTACTTATTTTATTTTAATACACATGATAGACGATGAGGTCTCATAGGGGGAGAAATTATTTCATATGAGAAATTTTTTCTGGTAATTTTTCAATGTAAGGGAAGTTCATAGATGGAAGACATTTTTAATGAAAGGGTAACTGGGTAATAGCATCCTGTCTGATAAGTCTGTGTCTTGTTGATCAGAGTAGGCGATCAGGACAGTAGTTTTTCGGGGCGCTTTCCCTTAGCAGCAAAGAACTTAATTAAAAAATAATAATAAAGTTCCAAGAGAATTTCTAAGTTAAAATGCTTGGCCCCTGGATGCTTGATGCATTATTTTCTCATCCACTGCAAGTTCCAGTTGCCTCAGAACACGACCAATATTAATAACTCTCCTTTCTGAGTATATTCAGGATCTGAAGGTCACGCGAGTGTCTTTGAAAGAAAACACTTCCAAGGAGGAACAAATGTTGTCCTGGGAATGAGGGACAGACACACAGCTCTAGTTTACAAACACCATTTAGGGGTTCATAGCAAATCACCATGAGCACTGAGTTACCCTTATTCACTCTACTCAGACCAGTTAGCAACCCCCACAACAAACAGTAAAGGTAGACTCACTCAGCACTTAAAGACAAATGTCCCTAGCCCTAGCTGGTAGCACAGTGGACAAGGCATCGGCCTGCATACCCAAAGGTCGCAGGTTCGATTCCCCAGCCAGGGCACATAAGCAGGTTGCAAGCCAGGTCTCCAGTCAGGTCTGTGGCTGGAGGCAGGTTAAAGGTAACCATACATTGATGTCTCTCTCCCTCTCTGCCTCTCTCCCTTCCCCTCTTTCTAAAAATAATGAAATAAAATCTTGATTAAAAAAAAGACAAATATCCCAACTAAATAAAGAAATCAACACAAGCTTTGAATAGACTTTTCTCCAAAGATATATCAATGGCTACAAAGATCATACAATGATGCCTAATATCATGAGTCATAAAGAGTAGGAAAGTCAAAATCACCATGAGGGAGATAAATGAGGGATCCCGCCAAGATGACAGCCTAGCAGACCTGGTTCGCCACATCAAAATTGCAATTTAAATATAGAATAACCATCAGCCAAAACTGTCAGAAATTGAGTTGAATGGAAGCCTGACAACCGCAGAATGAAAGAAACACATCCATTTAGATTGGTAGGAGTGGCGCAGAGAAACAATGGGCTGGTCCCTCATCCATGTATGGTGGACAAAAATTCAGGAGGGACATCTCAGAAGTGAGGAGTCCCAGCCCCACACCAGGTCCCCAGCCCAGGTCCCAGTGCCAGGAAGGTAAGTCCCCATAGCCTCTGGCTGCAAAATCCAGCAGGGATTGAGTCGGTGGAAGAAAGTGCCGGAGCCCCAAGCAGTTCCTGTTAACAATCCCACACATGGAATCACCTGCTCAGACTCCCTCCCTCTGAGCTTCAGCACTGGGGCAGCCGCTTGAAAGTCACCAGGTAACATACAGGAGAAACTGAAGTGTCTGGCATCAAGGACAGCAAAAGCCACTGTCCCTTTTCTAAACCTTTGCCCCAGAGAGCCAGCAAGCTGGTGCCATGTCTGAGACTCCATCCACCTGGCTAACACTGTTTGCCCCACCTTGGAGACCCCAGAGACTCCACCCATCCAACTTATGGGCCCACCCAGGCTGCTTCTCCACCTGAATGGCTGGGCTTGGCTGAAGCTTCACAACTTCCTAAATCCTCTCAACTATCAAACGAGCAACAGTTGCCTCAAGGAGCCCCAGGCCCGGCACCAGCAGCAGCCAGCCTAGATCCACAGCTCAGCCTCCCCTGGGAATCGCTAAACCCAGCGCAGGTAGCAGCCATCTCAGGCTGCTTTACAGCTCAGGCAGGGTGACCCTGGGAAAAACACAGGTGGGAGCTGACCTTGTTCTGCACGACCCAGGAAACCCAGGGCCAGGGCACCCAGTGCACAGCTAAAGACTATGTCAGAGCACCACCATTTGCCCCTGCAGAGCTGACCCTCCACAGCATGTGGAGGTTGGTGGTCAGTGGTCACAGCCAGTCCTTGCAGCTGAGTGGCCTGGGCAAATCCCTCCCATTCATCTGCTAACAGCACCCAGGGCTCCAGTAACAAGAGGAGGGTGCACTCAGCCCACACGAAGGGTGCACCCCGAGTGCCCAGCTTGGGTGACAGGGGAGACTGTGCCACTGGACCCTACAGGACACCTACTGCATGAGACCACACTACCAAGACACAAAGTCAAATCAGCTCTCTTTCATACACGGAAACAAACACAGGGAAGCTGCCAAACCAAGGAGACAAAGAAGCCTGGTTCAAATGAAAGAACAGAACAAAACCCCAGAGAAAGAAAAAGGACTAACCTATTAGATCCAAAACACTGGTGATCAGGATGCTCAGAGAAATGATTGAGCACGGCCACAAAATAAAGGAAGAAGTAAAGGTTATACAGGGTGAAATAAAGAAAAATATATGGGGGACTAACAGTGAAGGGAAGGGAGCCAGGATTCAAATCAATAATTTGGAACATAAGGAAAAAATAAACAGTCAACCAGTACAGAAGGAACAAACAAGACTTCAAAAAAGGAGGAGAGGATTAGGAACCTCTGGGACACCTCAAAAATTCCAACATTGTTTTTAAAGATTTTATTTCATTATTTTTAGAAAGAGGGGAAGGGAGAGAGGCAGAGAGGGAGAGAGACATCAATGTATGGTTGCTTTTCACCTGCTTCCAGCCACAGACCTGACTGGAGACCTGGTTTGCAACCTGGTTATGTGCCCTGGCTGGGGAATTGAACCTGCGACCTTTGGGTTTGCAGGCTGGCGCCTTATCCACTGTGCTACCAGCCAGGGCTAAATTCCAACATTTGAATCACAGGGGTGCCAGAAGGAGAAGAGGAAGAGCAAGAAATTGAAAACTTAGTTGAAAAAATAATGAAAGAAAACTTCCTTAATTTGGCAAAGGAAATAGACAAACAAGTTCAAGAAGCACAGAGAGTCCCAAACACACTAGACCTAAAGAGAGCCACACCAAGACACATCCTAACTAAAATGCCAAAGATGAAAGATAAGCAGAGACTCTTAAAAGCAGCAAGAGAAAAGAAGAGCGTTACTTACAAAGGGGTTCCTATAAAATTATCAGCTGATTTCTTCCAAGAAACTTTGCAGGCCAGAAGGACCTGTTAGGAAGTACTCAAAGTGATGAAAACAAAGGACCTACAACCAAGGTTACTACTCTATGGATGAATGGATAATTAGGTAGACGGATGATAGATAGGTATGGATGATGAATGAATAAACAGGTAGGTAGATAATTTGATAGACAGATAAATAGATAGATGATTGATAGCTATAGATGGATCATTAACTAGGTACATAGATAGATGATAGATAATAAATGAGTCATTCATGAGGCAGATAAAATACAAAATTGACAATAGCTCTATCCCTGGTCCTTATTTAGTGGTGTTATCCACCCGACACCTGAGTCCAGTTTGATCCCTTCACAGTTTTCGCAGCTCCACCTTGGGGTCCGGCGCTGAATGGCACATCCCTCCCTGTTGCATGGCGCTGGGACATTGCGTTTCTGCAGAGACTCCCAGGCACCTGCAGCTTGGGTGCAACTGTTGCATCTCACTCAGCTTCCCTTCTAATCCTGCCCAGAACGGAGCTCATCCCTGCCTTCAACCTGAGCTATTCGGGTCTGCTCAATGAGTAGAGGTTCCTTTTCTTCTCTTCCACGCTTACCCTCCTCCATCCCAGAGCAAGCCCTGGGAGTCCCATGTCCACAGGGCAGAGGGGACCCATGCACTTCTCTTCTGACCAGTTCGTGCAAGCCACCTGCATGGCCTGGGACCCATGTCCTCACCGCCTGCCTGGCCCTGTCACTCAGCATAGCTTTGTAGAGCTCTATTGACACCAGCCAGTCACACTTTCCCAGGGAATTTATTGGAATCTGTCAATCTGTCACCAGGATTACAAAGTCATAGATGTGGGTCCTATCTGCCCCTACAAGCCCATCCTTGAACTGACTCCCTCCCTCCCTACACCCTCCATCACCCCAACAGCTTCCCTAAAATTCCTGAATAGCTCAGGAGTTCTCTTCTGCCTGGAAGTGTCCTCACTCCAGCCCGTAAATGCTGGCACAATGGCGCTCCTTCCCATTTTTCAAAAGCAAACCATGACTTGTTGCCCTGGAAATTTCTTGTCCAATTTTGTTCCCCAGGGATTTATTTCATTTCCTCACCAAATCCTCTATAATTCAATACACCCCAGTTTCAAATGATGGATCTTTCTCCCCACCCTTTTTATTCCTATTCTTTACTTTCTTGGCTAAACTGAATTCTCCACTTTGAAAACGACTGCCTCCCAGAAGCAAGCAGGGAATGGGGCGCATGCGACATTGCTAAATAAATATCCCTGGAACAGAACCACATGAAGAAAGACCTTTGAGTGCAGATCATTGAGCATTTCAAGACCTGAGTCTTACCACCTCCAAAAATAACAGCGTCTCAGAATGGATTGCAATTGTTCATATGGTCTAATATTATACAGTTATTTCCGTGGTGCCATGCAATGGATGTCATAGTAAAAGTGTCAAATGGAATTTCCAATTAAAAATGTAATAAAAACTAGGTGTTACAACTTTCACCAAACATAATCTTTGCTATGACTCAAAGGCCGCACGTCTGTTGATGGTCAGCCTCATTGCATTCACGTCTTTAAAGAGCTACAGTTGAGAATGAGAAACTTGTGTCTATTTCATGTCCTATCATTTTGGAACCACGCTCTTTTCCCAGAACTGGTTTCACGAGAAGTAACACAATGATTCCTCAAGTTGAATCAAAGCAGCACCCCTGGGAGATGCTGCCAATTTTTGATGTCGTGTTTGGGAAATTAAAAAATTTAATCTGAAGGTATTAATGAAATAGATGCTCATGTCCTCTTGTCAAAAGTTCTACTTTGCTGCTGATGGGGGAGTAAAATCCAGGTTGGTTGGTTGCTTCTGTGTCTTTTGGCAGATTGAATGAAAAAAGTGACTGTTAAGCCCGAAAAAAGCAAAACAAAACCGTTGACTCTTCCCCTTTTGTGTTAAATGCATGTGACTGCAGCAATGGAGCTTTTCGAAAGTGTGATGGAAAGATTAGCAATTTTTATGTCCATGTAACCCCACATCTGGGGCACCTACCATGCTTCCCAACCCCGATTCAACACAAAACCTGCACGTCCCAGCCACAGCGATGAGAGAAGGAAAAACAGAAAGGCCTCCAAGTTGGAAAGGAAGAGGTAAAACTCACTAATTGAAGAAAAGTTGTTACCATCTGTAGAGAACCCTAAAGATTCCACCAAAACAAAACAAAACAAAAAAACTATCAGAGTTAATAAATGAATTAACTAATAGGACACAAAATAAGTATCCAGAAATCAGTGTTGTTTTTATGCACCAGGAATGAACTATCAGGAAGAGAAAATAAAGGAAACTAGCCCATGTATAATGGCATGAAAAACATAATAAAATACTTAGGAATAACTTTAATCAAGACAGTAAAAGGTGTGTATTTGGAAAACTATATGACCCTGAAGATGACACAAATCATGAGAAGCATGTACCCTTTTCATGGATGGGAAGAATTAACATGAATCAGTAAGGTGTCCCCATTACCCAAAGCAATCTATAGCCTCAGCGCCAATTCCTAGGAAGATACTAATAGGGTATTGAACAGAAGTACAATAAATATTCCCCAAAATGTATATGGAACCATAGTAACCCCACATCCTCACCCCCACCCCAAGTGTGGGTGCTCACGGAGCAGATAGCACCACCTACTGGACCATGTCCCTTTGGATTTTATTTCCTGTTAAAATATTTTTCCTGATTAACTGATGTATAGTAAACAAACAAACAAAAAAACTAGAGAAACTCACCCATTTTATAACATTATTCTTCTTACTGTATGACAGTATTTCTATTATGAGCCTGAAACTGAATGAGGGGAGGAATGAGGAGCGTAAGTAATGTACACAAGGCTAGATGGGTGATTTGAGAGGTGAGGCAAGAAATGGAAAAATGGAAACCAAGTTCTCTGACATCTTCCAAAAGATGGTCAAAATGTGTGGATGAGAGTCATTGCCTAATCTGGTTTCGGTGACACCTTCTGAATGGACCCTGATCAAGGGCAAAGAAGGAATTGTTCGTGGCTTAGAAAACAAATGTATGTGGTAAAATGCAGGTACTTATATTCCTGATATCCATAAATCTATCATACATTTACATGTTTATGTGTATGTATTCATGCAACAGGGATATGTATGTACCAATACAGTATATATGTTTGACACATACCACCCACATATTGTGTGTGGTTACAGCCTTTACCAGGAAAAATCTTTCCAGGAACAGTAAGCAGAATTTAGCCTATTGTTGTCCACCAACAGATGATAAAAATGTGGATCCCGTTGGATGGACGTCACTACTGTCACCTTTTGATATGTGCAATCCATGGCTTTTATCTTGCAGGGATAATGATGTGCCAATGGGCGACCACAGACATCTGACTGGAACTCGTTCACATGTTCATGGAGGGACAGTGGCTTTCTCTAGACATACACATCAAGAAGAAGATACTGAACAAAAATCCACACTTCCCGAGGAGCGTCTTTGATCTTATTAGTAGAGGTTTGAAAGGAAGGTGCGGTTTGTGCTTTATGTGAAGATCAAACCATCCAAGGAAATGAAAGATTCACGTTCAGATAGTGTGTAGTATTTAAACGTGCGTATGCTCATGAATGCATCATTATTATGTTCGCAAGGAAAAGTTTATATGTTGTATGAATCTTTTTAGCAGCAATTAGTTATGAATATATTTATATACATGGGTATGTGTATAAATAGCATGTTATATACTATATATCCATGTTTGTATAATATATAAATATATAGCCATCTTAGATAATGAATTGTATATATGTAGTTGTAAAATATAACATTATAAATAATGTATAACCTACTATACCCAGTATAATCCATATTATAATATGTAGTAATGCATTACATATATACATATTATACATTTTAGTCAGTATAATATGCTACATATTATATGCTATTATATGTCCACATATTTTACATATGATGCAATATAGGCCTGTCCCAAAAGTATCGAGCCAATGTCGATATAATTAAGTTTGCACCACTGATACTTTTGAGACACACCTCATGCCCTTATATCCACCATAACAGTTCATTCCGTAAAAGTTGCAAAATTGCCAAAGCCATACAGTTCTCAATGCCTTCCCTTCCATTTATACCCGAGGTCATTAGTGTTGGCACGTCCTAGTGTGGTACCCGTGGGCAGTCCTCTAGGGGTGGCATTGGAGCAGCTCCTCTTGGTCCCTCCCATCTCCTGCGTCCTTCGAAATCACAGGTGTCATGTCTGAGACACGCACATACCCTCCGAAGCACAAAATGCACCTCTTTGTTTTATCTGGCCCCCTAACTAGAGTTCAGTATTGTTTCCCCAATTTCCTCGTAGGTTTCGTCCCCTTTGTGTACCTGCAGAGTCCCCGGGCTGCGTAAGCAAATCACACCTGTCTACGTCTTGGGTATCCCCAGAGGACCGTGTGTGCTACTTAAACAGGTGCCCGATCCATAAAGAAAATGAAAAAAAAAAAATTGTTACTGGTTTGCGATGCTGAGTTCTCAGACGTCGGCCAGATGGATGGTGGTTCCTATCTTCAAAGATGCTGGGAACGCAGCTGTGAAGAAAGCAAGCAACCTGCCCCTTTGCGACAGCGTGGGTGGTCGCAGGAAGTCATGTGAAGACCTCCCTTGGGTATATTTTTCTTTCAAACTCCTCCTTGACCCAATGGGTGGCCCCCTATTTTCCCTAAAACACTTTGCTTCCAGAGAACACAACCCTGTAGACGTTGTCTAAGTATTTCTGCTGACAGTCACTTGACATTAAAAATGGGTTGTAAAAGGCCTTTTCCCATATTAATTCCCATTAAAATATACATACGGAATGAGAGTCTTCCTTGGGAGAACCGACCTTTTCCTGAATCACACGTCTTATAAAACGTGACGTGGTGAATTTGTTTCAAGGAAGTTCTGAAAAAGGAAAATCACCCCTGCTCTCAGGGTGCTGGGAACCAGCCTGAAAACTCATGGCAAAGTTATGGTGGGTCCAGCTATGTAGAACATTCTGTCGACCCTTGGGCAACAAGGATTTGAATTTACAGGTCCTCCTATACACGGATGTTTTCATCCTCAGCTGATACGCTTATTGATTGGAGACAGGGAGAAAGACAGAGAAACAGAGAAACATCAATGTGAGAAGCACTGCTTACCTGCCTCCCATAGGCACCCCAACCTGGGCTGGGACCCCTAATCTAGGTATGTGCCCTGACTAGGGATTGAACCCACAAACGGTGCACTGGATGACATGTGAGACCAACTGAGCCACCCGACCAGGGCTATACATGGATTTGTAAAATTATACGGAGAAAAAAATTGGGGATTCCCTGACTACCATGAAACAACTGTATTGATTCCACTAGACAACCATCAAGTCATTATATTGCTGTGTCTTCGTAATCAATGAACTGTTATACCTGTAAATAAATACAGATTTCATTTTCACTTTACCTTTTCATTCTGACCTCTATTGTTAGTAATACTTACGAAACGTGGACTTTTGTATGATCCAAGACAACATAGATGTTGGCACGAACAGACAGTTTGTCTTGAAAATGGATAGCATGAACTTAGGAGCATTGATAGACACACTGTAAATATACGTTCTCTTCCTTACGATTTTCTAAATACCACTTTCTTTTTTCTAGCTTACTTTCTTGTAAGGGGACTCTGTGTAATACACACGGTGTACAAAATATTGCAATTTGTGCTACTCGGCTGTTGGTGTGACTGGTAAGTCTTCCAGTGAACAGGAGCCAGTTATTCTGGGGGGAGTCCAAAGTTGTAGGTGAGTATTTGACCAGGGAAGGTGGGCCTCTCTACGTTCCTACCCCCTTGACCTCATGCAAGGGTCCAGTGAGATTCTAGACAATCCGATGGAGGTCATCCTCAGCTTCCAATGTTGAGCCCACAGAGTGTACCTAACGCAGCAGAGAGAGCATGCCCCAAACGGGAAGAAAACGACCCATTCCCAACCCAGTTTCCTCCTTCGTAGCATGTCAGCTGTATGTAGCACCTCAAGTAGGCCAGTGACAAAGGTGTGCGACAAATGATAAAAGGAAACGGATCGACTGCCCACAAAAGAATGGACGCGTAGTTATGTGCACAAAGCGTTAGAAAATACTGTGATATTTTATTATTAAAAATGCTTGCTGAAAAGTTTATACATATGTGTCCAGCCATATATATCTTCTATCATTACTTAAGGCAAAATGAAAAACAAAATCGCAAAATAATAACCCAAGAAACCAGTAAACCCTGCGTGCCTGTGAAGGTCGAGAAGAAACGCCTAAGAAAGTAAACTTTTTTTTTTTAACGGGTTTTTTTTTCTCGTTTTCCTCTTTTTTCAGTTTTTTTTTTTTTTTTTTATAGATAGCAAGTATATTTTATTCTCATAGAACTCTATGAAGATTCTAGAACGTCTTCCCATGTAGAAATAAGATATCCTGGAAGGTGTATTAAATTGCTTTTGATCATCATCCTCTGTAAAAGCTAAAGTAGTTATTCAGTTAACAAGAACTCTTTTTGTTTCCCCCTTATTCAAATGTGACAAGCCTGATACATGACTGTGCCTATTGCTAGCTGAAGACAATTGGAAATACCGAACAGATACTGGGGTTCATATTACAGACATACTGGACCAACATCGACGCAAATGTCTCTGCATTTGTTCCTTTGTGGGGTGACACCGACCGTGGGTTTGCAGGAATGATGCGGAGATTGAAGGATGACAGTGTGACTCTAGCAGCCCGTGATGCACCAGGAACCCAAACGCCTTCAGGTCCTTCACCGCATTCCCGTTTGGAATCCTACTATTCCACACCAGGAATATAGTGAGAATCAGTCTCAAATGTAAACCAAGAGCAGCATGGCTTGCACCCGTTTCTAAGAACGGTCTTTGCCTGGCGCGTGTGTTTCGAATGCTTTGCTTTAAAAAGCTCCCATCGTTCAGGGGTTTTGTATCTGGAAGGAAGTGGGGCTATGTCTTTGGGGACGGGCCACCTTCACGGTGACATTGAACACTGGGTTTCAACACAGACTCAATCAAGCCCAGACACACCACCTGCCCACCTCTTTGGTGACCGTTTCCTGCTACTGCCATCATTTCTGCAACGCCAGACAGAGCCATGGTCCCTGGTTTTCCCTCTCCCTTGACGACACTCGGAAGATTCTTTCTGGAAAACCATTTCTGACATTCTGTCTCCTTTGGGGGGAGGGTGTTTTTCTCTCCTGACACAGAGCCACCAAAAGTAATACGCAGAGACAAACGTATAAAGAATAGAAAAACTCTGCCGACTGATCAATAAGGGACTTACTGCTGAAACAAAGACCAGAAGACTCATACCCTCCCACCATGGCGCACGGGAGTAGCTGTGCTAACCGGACATGGCATCACCCCACCGCTTCTGCTACTACATGTTGACCCCACTAAAGCCAGCTTCCTGTCCTTCTTGACAGGACCCTGGGGTGGGAAGCAACTGCTCCCAAACACGTTCAACAAACTGGAACTACAGAACTGAGACTTCTCCGTATGCATTTGGGGGGAGGGGGGTGGCCTTGTTGGCACCTATAACATGCGTGTGTCTGATTCCATGGGTTTCCCGTAGACTCTATGTGGGGCAGCATCTTTCCGTTGCAAGTCCACGGCAGTGTCACACACGCACGCGCGCACACGCACACACACACACGGAAGAAAAGAAAAGTTCCCTAAGACGACAGTCTCCTAAAGTTGCTGTCACATGTCACATGCATCTGTACAACCGGAAACGGAGAAGGTGCCCAGCAGCCCAGTCGCCCTGGCTGCCCGGGGGCACCACCGCCTGCTACACGTGAAATGCGATACGGAACAGGGTTCTCATGATCACACAGGGTGTCCCCGTGATCACATAGGGTGTCCTCATGATCACAACGCGTTAAGAAGAAACACCTCCTGTGCCAGGAGGAAACAGAGGTGGTATGACTAATGTGAATAGATATATATATCTCTATATATATTTATATACATACAGACCACGATGGGAAAAGCACAACCTTGCGAAAAGCGCGTTCAACCTAAAAACACCCATGAAAGCCTCCCGCGTTTTGCCTCGTTTCCTGGGTGGGTGCGCTGTCCTGCCACGCCCCGCTATGTACATTTTCTTGCTCTTTTTTTCGTTTTTTACAAAGGTCCTTAAATAGAGTTCCGGGTGGGCAAGAACATCTCTCTGCACAGACGTGCACACAAGTGAGTGCATCGTCCCTGGTAGTAAAAGCCTCGCGTTCTTTCCCGCCGGGGTGCAGGCCTGTGCGTTGGGTCAACCCCCATAGGCGCTTTCTCCGCGGAGAGTCACCTGTCGCTTGGCACGTAAAGAACTTGGATGTCCTTGGTCGCCGAAATGGCCGTTGACATAAAAAACTGAAGAGGTGCCCCTGGCGAAGCTCCGGACGGGTCCGCGGGGCGTGGCAGGTTGGGGGTCCTCGTCGCGGAAGCGTTTCAAGAGCTCCCTGCGCACGCGCGTGCGCGGTTGCGTCCAACAGCGTCTGCTTTTCACCTTTCGTGGGGTCGGGAGTCGCTGGGGGGCCCCCCGGGAGGTGCGCAGGGGGTGGGTGCGTCTGCAGGGACGTGGTGACGGGGTGCCCCTTTGTTGTCCTCTTTCTTTGTTCCTGTTTCTGCTCTGTCGCCGCCGGGGTGGGGAGCGCGCCTTGAGTGCCGGTGTCCCTCGCGCGCACGTGGGGTCTCGGCTCCCCGGGGGGCTGGCGGGCAGGGCTGGGCGGGGCCCCCAAGCTATACCCGGGTGGTGGAGTGCCCGTGGGGCAGGTTGGTGCTGTTCTGCCCCCCGCTGAAGGTGTTGAACGTGTGCAGGGGCTGCATGCCCGTCAGCGTGTTGGGGATCATGGTGATGGTGTTGGGCGTCATGAGCGGGATGTCATCGGGGGAGCGGCGCAGGGTGAGCGTGTAGTCGGGCGGGCAGGTGAGCCGCAGCGTGTCGTGCGGCTGCAGCGGTTCGCACTCGTGGTCCTGCTCCAGCTGCTTCATCTGCAGCGACATCACCTCCTCGCTCTGCAGGTGCGCGATGTCGTTGGCGGGGTTGCGCTGGGGGCTGGGGCGCCGGTGCGTCTCGTGCCGCCTCTTGTCCTTTTTGTAGTAGAGCGCCGCGAAGGCCAAGATGTTGAGGAACAGCAGCGACGCGCCCACCGCGATGGTGACGCTCAGCTCGGTGGAGTAGTCGCGCTTGGTCTCGATCAGCACCGTGGTGTCCTCGGGCCCCGTCTTGTGGGGGTCCTTGGTGTGCTTGGGGTGGTTGGCGGGCGTGATGGCCGGGCGCTTGGTGGTGGGCCACATCTTGGCGGGCGACCTGCGGGTGCCGTAGGGGAAGGACGTCATGTCGGGCGGCGGCACCTTGGTGGTGGTGGAGACGTACTGGAAGATCTCGTTGAGGTTGTGCAGGTGCGGCACCAGCTCCAGCCAGAAGGCCACCTTGGTGGCGCGGTAGTGGTCCCGCACGCGGGGCTTCAGGCCGATGTGCAGGTACAGCTGGTCTTTGGGGTTGTACTTGGACCAGGCCACCTCCTCGAAGCGGTTGGGCTTCGTGTGGATGAACTTGGTGTCCTGGGGCACCGGCTGATTGGGGTCCCTGCGGGAAGAAGGGGGGACAAAAGGGAAAGGACGTCAGATGGTTGCGCGTGGCACCCGACGCGCTGACGCGGCGCAGCCGCAAGTTACCAGCGGCAAACCCCACGTGTGGGGCAACCGGCACAGAACGGCCGAAGGAGCCACGGGTCTGGGCTGCGTGGCGCTGAGGGTGGCGACCACGTTGTCTGAAAATCCCCATCCTTGCGATGTGTTTGCTTTTCTTGATCTGCTTACTTTGACCTTTAGATGCTTCCTACCAGTGAGGTCACAGGGCATGTTTCTCTCTGCTAGGCTGATGCAGGGAGCACAATCCCCTCTAGCCCCATTCCTGCTGTTGAAAACGGTGGTAATTCTTTTCTACGTCTGCTATTCCATTGGCTAGACATGTATGTGTGTGCGCATACATTCTACACGCAAGGGAAACCACATGGTATTTGCCTCTGATGTATTTCACTCAACACAATCCCCTCTAAGCCCATCCACGCTGTTGAAAACGGTAATAATTCTTTTCTACGTCTGCTATTCCATTGGATAGACATGTATGTGTGTGTGCGTACATTCTACACGTAAGGGAAACCACATGGTATTTGCCTCTGATGTATTTCACTCAACACAACCCCCTCTAAGCCCATCCACGCTGTTGAAAACAGTGATAATTCTTTTCTACGTCTGTTATTCCATTGGATAGACATGTATGTGTGTGTGCGTACATTCTACACATAAGGGAAACCACATGGTATTTGTCTCTGATGTATTTTGCTCAACACAATCCCCTCTAAGCCCATCCACGCTGTTGAAAAGGGTAATAATTCTCTTCTACATCTATTATTTCATTGTATAGACATGCATGTATGTGTGCGTATATTCTACATGTAAGGGAAACCACATGGTACTTGTCTCTGATGTATTTCACTCAACACAACTCCCTCTAAGCCCATCCACACTGTTGAAAATGGTAATATTTCTTTTTTACGGCTAAGTAATGCTCCATGGCACACATGTGCCTGTGTGGGTATATATGTGTGTGTGTATGTATATATGTTGCCCATAAGTGAGATCATACGCTTTTTGTTTTTGCCGTATTCGGCTCAGCACCATACCCTCCAGGCCCTTCCACGTTGCTGCAAACGGTCACATTTTGCCCTCCTTACGGCTGACCAAGATTCAGTAAGTGTCCACGCGCTGCCTCTTCTTTACCCAACTGTCTGTTTAACATAATGGCCAACAGCAGCCTGATGGCATTTTCCGAATAATATTATGGACTATTTTTTTAATGCATCCCATTATTTTCCATGGCAATAACGGAAAAACACGTTGGCGGTGTTTTTATGAAGCTGCCCACCCAGGCCTGGCTTCCATGCCTGGAAGCAGGTGGATGGCAAGGTTCCCGGACCCCAGGCAGGATGCGAATACCACACCTGGCAGTTGATGCGAGACTGAAATACTCCATTCAGAAGACTTAACAACACAAGTTGGAATAGCTACACGCTTCCTTAGAGGGAGAAAGCCATAAAGCAGCATATACCCAGAGTGTATGTATGGCATAGACTGTGTATAGATTATGCTTATCAGTTATGCTAAGCATCATAGTGTAGATAGCACGTCATACATGCTGTATGTATTTTATGCTCACAATCCTATGTACCATAGTATACGGGGTCTGTCCCAAAAGTGTCAGCGAGGCAAACTGATTTAATTAAATTGACATCGGCTCCATAATTTCAGGGCAGACCCTAAATGTATAGTATACAGGGTGTATCATATATCACAGTGTGTAAAGTACACACAGATACATATGATATAAAGACATGATACTATAGATAAAAGAAGGTGCAGTTTTATCTCATCACTGAATACACGCTAACTTGACTACCTTGATTTTACGAATGGGACCACCCGTCCATGTTCGCTTATAAACAACCTATTTTAAAATCAAGTGCAGCCCTGGCTGGTGGCACAATGCATGAGATGCCGGCCTGCGAACCCAGAGGTTGCTGGTTTGATTCCCAGCCAGGGCAACATGATCAGGTCTCCAGCCAGGTCTCCAGCCAGGTCCTTAGCTGGAGGCAGGTGACAGGCAACCGCACATGGATCTCTCTCCCTCTCTGCCTCGCTCCCTTTCCCTCTCTCTAAAACATAATAAAAATCTTTTTAAATCAATCAATCAATCAATCAAATAAAGGGCAGGTTGTTTCTCAGTTTTAAAAATGATAGGGGTCAGAGTCAGTGTGGGGTTCAGCAGAGCTCCCTATCTAATTTAAACAGTTTGTGCCACCGATGCCGTTGGGACAGACCTCGTGTGTTCGAATGAAGCCACACGCAAGGTTGTATGTGTTAGCTTCCGGTGGTCAGTAAGAAGGATCAGGGGCCACCCCGCCTTGAACAAGTGGGGACGTCAGTGTGCGGTCTGTGACATGTAACAGCGTTGAAGTGGCACCTGATGACCGTGGTAATGTGTGTTTTGGAGTAACGTACTCCTTTCTCCATCATGTCTTGTCGTGGCTGTGTTTTATTTTAGAGAGAGGGGAAGGGGGGGAGAAAGAGAGGGAGCAAGACATCCATGTATGGCTGCCTCTCGTGCACCCGCAAGTGGGAACCTGGCCTGCAACCCATGCAGGTGCCCTGACTGGGAATCGAACTGGTGACCCTTGGGTTTGCAGGCTGGTGCTTCATCCACTGTGCCACCAGCCAGGGCTGAACTATTTTCAATCCAACTCCTGCCACCCTAGTGCTCGTAAGGAGTGGCTTCTGTGCTCTCATGCGCTCGACGCTGGTCCCCGCTGTGTGTCATGCATGGGAGTTCTGCAGGTCTGACTGTGAGCCCACCTATGGCCTCACCTATGCTGTTCCCTAACCCCAGTTCCTTTTCCTGCCTTGGACCATGGAGGCAGCAATGCAGCATAAAATCACGAGCTAACCCGCAGCTCCTGCAGGCGTGTTCATTGTCTGCTGACAAACGTGGGCACCCCTGGACAACGCCCGTCAGCTTCAGCCTGTGAAACCCGACTCCCTGACTACGCCCCTCAAAGTACCCTTTAGCTTTGCACATGGAAAGGACGTTCGGGGTTCGCTCCTTTCGGGATGGTCCGGGGGCACACCCGCAACCTTTACAAATTAACTTAAAGTTAAAACAGCAACTAGAACTGAGGGCGTATTCACTATAGTCTTAACTATGACTTCTACTGCGTCCCTCATGCAACGGGGAAGCAAAATGAGCTCCTGCTTTGGAGAGTCCCCAGATTCTTCCGTCATCTTTCCCGTGTCCCCTCGGGGAGCTGGGGACCTGCATTTTGGGCTGGGGTCACGGGGGAGCCATGTCTCCACGGTGAAGCCTGTCTGTCACCTTTGCAGGCTCACCGTGAAAGCCAGCAACGCCCCAACCACGGAGCCCTAATTGTCCCCTGGATGGCTTTGCACGCTGATGAGTCACAGGTAACTTGATGGCTCTGGGACCTTTCTGTCCCCACCACGAGGGGCGGGCACATCAGGTGCCATGCGCCGTGACGGTTGGCACGATGGTTCTGGCGCTAAAAAGCCTTCCACGCAGAACTGCGCAGCGTTTTCAGTCACGGCGCCATGTGGCTTAGCTGTGGGTGGCAAGTGTCATTTGCTGCCAGCAATTCCCTCGTGAGTCCCCTTTCTCACTCTTTTATTTATTTCTCTTTCTTGGTGTTACACTGCAGCTGTCCCAGGTGCCCCGGCACCCGAAAACCTCAGCCCCGGGGCACCTGGGCAGAAGGAGAGAGGTAGCAACAATTTAATAACGTCATTTGGGGTCTTTTTTTTTTTATTTTAGAAGATTTGTTATGCATTTTTTAAAAATTGCATAATTATTTTTAGAGAGAGGGGGAGGGAGAGAGGCAGAGAGGGAGAGAGAAGCATCCATGTAGGGTTGCCTTTCACCTGCCTCCAGCTGGGGACCTGGCTGGACACCTGGCTGGCAACCTGGTTATGTGCCCTGGCTGGGAATCGAACCAGCGACCTTTGGGTTCACAGGCCAGTGCCTTATCCACTGCGCCACACCAGCCAGGGCTTATTTTTTTACTGGTACAGTTAAATTCATGAAGAATAACACTGCTTCTGCATTGAAGAAAATGATAAAATCTTTTATGTCCAAAGCATGTAAAGAACCACCACAACAAAAAACTACTTGGTTCTAACAAACGTAACTGATGACAGGTATGTAGATCTCACGTCAGAGGGACCCCCTTGGATGACGGGTGCTGAGAACGGGTGCAGGTGACCACAGTTTGGGAAACACCAGGTGAATTTCTGGTCCCCAAGAACGCAAGTCGCTGTGAAGACAGAGACGCTGAGTCTGACTTCCATGACATAGCTGGACACGCACCTGCCTTTCACCCGGTGGTGCGGTCCCTCGTCACCTGCCAAGTGAAGAGCCGCTCTGGTTTTAAGCCTGGCTCCTTGCAGAGTCATCTTTTAGACCATAGGGTCTTGGCAAAAAAGTCATTCATCACAAGGGGAGATCCGCAGCCCCAGCAACCAAAAGAACCAGCGTTATGCACACGTACCTATGGAGGTGACTTTGACCCTCTTCTGGCGGAACAAAGAGCTTTTTTAATGACAGGCGGCTCTTCTTACGCCACATATCACGTGGCGCCACGCCCCACCCTTGCGTATCTGGAGTCACCGTAAAGAACAAACGAAGATGCCCAGGTATGTGTAGTTTCTCTCATCTGTTGCTGGGAATCTGCTCACTAGAACATCCATAGAGGCTGGGGTCTGGGTGGCTCGTGGATATTTTTCTATTCAGTTAGCCAATGACGTGTTAGCAGGCGTATATTAAAAAGCTAATATAGCCTTTTTAAAAAGGATATATTATAGGTGCACATTGATAAACTTGGATCTATATATGTGCCCATACATGTATGAAATGTAGATTTACCTATGAAGTCAATATGTGTAACATTTGTGTTATAGGTGGGCACATATATATGAAATGTGTATTTTGTTACAAAATCAATATGCATATATATGTGTGTGTATATATATATATATATATATATATACACCTATAGATCGATCAACTATCCTAACTATACAGTGGCTCTGCAGCCCTTTTGATTGTCCACCATTGCCATGCAGCCAATACTGTGATAAAGTGGCTGACTCAAATGCTGGGGTTTCCCAGGGCACACAAAAGTTACGTTTATAGTCTACTTCTTTCCACCAATGTCCCGCTGTCTTCGTAGCACGCGTACACTAATTACTAGAATCCGACGGCACCCCCGATGTGTATCTTTTGCCACTCTGACCCCAAAAAATAGGTATAATTTTGATTCATTCACCGTGTCGTTGGGCTGCCTGTTGCCATTATGTCATGTGCCCATCGCAGGGAAAAAAGGTCAGTGCCACGGACAAAGTAAGGATTCCATGTTTTAAAAATTCTTGCGGCGCACTGGTTGGAAAATCATTGGTGTCATGTACTGATGGTGCAAAAGCGTTATATTCCAAAAACCAGGTATGTGCCTTGGTGAAAATGCTGAGCTTCATGTCATCCTTCTGTAAATCAGAGTCTTGCTGGTGGACGGTGTTAGCTTACGTTTGTGAAATAAATGAGCAAATTAAGCGATGCGAACAACAAAGCCAAGCGCAACCCTGTGAGTTCAGCGCATACGCGATTCGCACACTTGACTATGTGAGGCTCATGTGCTTTGATCGCCCTCTTAGCTACCGACTGAGAGGTGGTCCTATTGACATGGGAACCTCTACCATCAGCTTGCAATACAATTGCCAAATATCTCCATAGCCTGTAGTACCAGGAAGGAAAGAGACAGGTCAACACGCCACCAGCACTGGAGTAAAAATCTGGCTTGCCCTGCTCAGGTGGTTTAGTTCGTTGGGGTATCGTCCCATGCCCTGAAAGGTTGTGGGTTCAAAACCCACCAGGGCACATGCCTGGATTGAGGGTTCGATCCCCAGTTGGGACATAGATGGGAGGCAACCCATCCACATTTCTCTGTCACATCAGTCTTTGTCTCTCTGTGCACCCCGTCCTCTCTAAAATGAGTAAACATATGTTTGTGCAAGGATTTTTAAAAAATGTGTCTTGATGCAAAGAAGTGAGGGGTCAAGGACAAACATGGGTCCCGTCGAAGTTGGGGGAGATCGTGCACCCATGGAAGCTGGGGTGGACCTAGGACATAAAGAGTCCACATTCACCCTGGCTGGGTGCTTCCGGGACAGGCCTGGTCGTCATGCCAACCCGTGTGCACAGAGGAAACCAGACGTCTGGGCAGAGGGTCATACCAGGATGGCGCGGCCTTACCCTGTCTTGGCGAAGTTGGTCCAATAGGTCATGACCACCGCGCTGAGCATGACGTCGTTCTTGGAGAAGTTGCAGCTGAAGAGCTCCGTGGGGCCAATCATGGGGATCCCGAAGACGTAGGGGACCTCGTCGCCGTGGGCGGAGTCGGCCCAGCTGGGCTTCATCTCGCTCTGGCAGTGGTGGTAGAAGGCGTAGAAGTAGGTTGGGGAGCCGTACTGGGCGTGCAGGTCCGCGGTGGCCACGGCGGGGGCCACCCACTGGTGGTCGGTGAAGAGGGCCACCAGCGTCTTGCGCCGGGTCTCGGGGTTCTCCTTGTCCGCCCAGTCCGTGTACATGAACTTGATGGTCTCCCGCAGGGTGTCCTTGCCCTCCGGGTAGCCGTAGAGGTTGTCCACGAAGTTGGAGACCGAGAAGTCAAAGTCGTTGGGCGTCACCCCGTCCTCGTGGTCCACGATGCCGTCCACGAACTTCAAGCCCTCGCCCTGGTTGACGCCCAGCATGATGTCGTAGTTGAGGAACTCGCCCTGCTCCATCAGGATCTGGGGGTCGTCAGGAATGACGTCCCCGTCGATGACTGGCCCGAAGGAGATGTGGTAGGTGGCGGGGGTGATGGTCTGCTGGATGAGCTCCTTGTGGCTTTTGCCGCGCAGGCAGTCCACCAGGTCCGTGGTGTCCAGCATGTTGCAGCCCACCTTGTCCGCCAGGATGCGCGTGTACTTGGCCGGCTGGTAGTTCACGGCCCAGCTGGACAGGGCCGTCCCACTCTGGATGATGGCCTTCTGGAAGAGACCTGCAGGTGCGAGAGCCGGGGACATGCTAATGAGCCTCTGGAAGACAGAGGGGCAGTTTCACGCGGCAAAGAAGGGTGCGATTGTGTGCCCGGGGCCTGGGAATGTCTGAGGACGGCGGCGTGCAGCTCATCCGCATGCTTTTTCACGCAGGGGTCCTCGTGCGTCTCCCCAGACTCCCCCGACCCCCGTCCCGCTGGGCATTGCCTTTACGGCACGTTCTGGCACGCACACGCACATACAACACACACGCTCTGTCAATGTTGTTCAAGAAAACGCAACGGCCTTTAGACTTCACCTGCAGTGGCAGGAAAACGCATTCTTCCCCTCCTCTCCCTCCAGCGTTTGCTTCTTGTCCACCCAAGATGTTGTAAACTAAGCCTCTCAAGAGGAACAGGCACCCCGAACCCCTAAAAACACACGTCAGGCCAGGAAGACGGCCAAACGTCATTCTGGCTCCTTGGAAAACCCAGGTAGCGTTTTGTCCCAGGAAAAAGCCAAGCTACAGGCATCTGTCTCTGCGTAGAAAGCTGGAGAGGGAGCTCTACTCCGCTCCGACATCAATGAAGGCTACATGCAAAGGAAATTCATGTCCTAAGAAAATCGTCACCTGACCCCCCGACCATCACGTCTATTTTGGAAAACTAGGGTTCATTTCAAAATGGCATCGCTTGGAAGCCACATTGATGAGCTGAAACAATGGGAATTAGAAAAATAGTGCCAGAAGTTACTTTTTTTTTTTCCTCTCTCTCACTATTCTTGGCCATGAATGAGGAAACGGTAGGAATATATCTGCCTGTTAAGGAAGAAATATATATAACCCCTGAAAAAAGACAAACGCGGAATAAAGAAAAGAATATCACCTAAAATTCAACCTGCAACAGGCACGGGACCTTAACATTTTCCTATCATTCTTTTGGGCTATTTTTGCACCTTAGTGGGCGTTGCTAACCTGTGTGGATAAAATGCCTATTTTTCACACTGTGTTTCTCAGGCTATTTATGTTTTCAGCTTAATTATTAAAACAAGTGACTGCTTCTCTGAGTAAACATTCCATTCCTTGTAACTTTCTTAGCTTTTTCATCTTTTACCTTTCTTGCCGTTCTTTGCTGCAAATAGGTTGGCGAATGCACCTTCCACACGTACGTTGATTTTGTTAGAATATCTATAGATCTAGAGGTGGAATTCCTCAGGCCAACCCTTTGGGTATTTTTGTAATTCTTAACTACACCTCTGGGTTGTTTTGGGAAAAGGCAGGCACTTTGCACAGATGGGCCCCACCAGGGGTTCTCGACAGCATAATCGTTTGTGTTGTTAATTTAAAACATGGATACACCCCCAATTAGGTTTGGCTGATGTGGGTTTGGTTCTAGGTATTTCTCTGATGACTCACGTTTTCCCTTTCCGTGAAGCGTTGATACAAACGTAAACCTTTAATACTACCTCTTACACACGGGGGAACGAAATGAAGACTCAAGGTGTTCACATTTGAGGCACCTTCCTTGGGTACCATGTTTGTGCCTCTTCTTGAAGGCACCTGAAAGGAAGACACTGGTAGGGCTAGTTCAAGTAAAATAATCTCTTTCCGGTCACAACAGCTTTTGCTGGAAATGGCTGTTGATATCTCTCTTTTAAATTTAACATGTCCATTTGGTTCAAGTACACTGGACATGCGACATTGTATGAGTTTCAGGTGTACAACACGGTAGTGATACATTGAAAGAACTTATGAACGGACCCTCCCCACTAAGTCTAGTCCAAACCTGGCACCAAACAATAGTTATTACTACAGTGTTATTGACTCTAGTCCCTGTGCTGTTGATGTGTCTTTTAAATCAGAAAATTGCTTCAATTCTCTGTCACCAATGGACAAGAGGCAAGTGACTATTTTTTGACAATTACAGTTTCCTTTTTGTATTATTTTGTACAGTGCCGCCAAGGGGATACCGCCAATGAGAGAAGACATGCCCAGCCTCATCATGGGGGTAACACTTTATTACAAAGTCTGCAAATCCCCATCTATTCTCTACATACTCTTTCTGTTCCATATTGATTCTGCCAAGTTGAAATGAGACATAAACATGTTTCAAGTTGACCGAATAAGAGCAAAAAGGAAAAAGGAAAGCACTCATGTTGCTCCCATTTTGGGAAGTGACATAGAACGTGCTGTTAAGTTTCAGTCAGAAGAAAGGTGTCTTATGAAAATAGCTGACGCTGGTGTGTTGCCTACAGTGGCTACGTGACTATATCTTGGATATTCTCATCACCAGAACATGACACTTTGTGACAATGTGAGGCAACGGGTGTCAAAGAGAGTGACCATGATCACTTACCAATAGATACCAATACGGAATCATTATGTTGTGCACCTGAAACCAGTATGATGTTTTACACTCATCATGTCTCTGCTTTCATTCACGGAACGAAAGCGGAGTTAACAGGAGTTTCCAGCATTGCCAGAGATGCTCAAGGGTCTGTCTGCTTTAAGAAGATGAAGAATCTCTACCTCAACAGACTCTTGAATAGTGCAGGGGTTAGTTTAGGACCACATAGGAAGTCAACCACAAGTTCAAAAAACAGCTAGAATACTATTCTACAACATTATTTAAATCCTAGGGAGTTTTCTTTTTTTACCTCAACTTAGTAGACATAATCGTTTCTACTCTGGGGACCAGCTGAGCCCTGCAAGTGCCATGATTTCTGAAGGCTTCACCTTGTAAAACACGTGTAAAGGAAAAACAGGGCATTGAAAGAAGTGAGATCAGTGCCTAGCCAAAAAAATCAATCTACTATTTAAGATGGAAAACTCCAAAATGAGTGAGTTATAGTTCCAGTAGCTTAAAATAAAGTTGAGTTGTATAATTGGAGCGGGGAGGATCTGACTCAAAAACCAAATTCCCTTTTTACTATAGGTTGGGCACTGTCTCTCGGACACCTTTCCCAAAAGTGAGCTCTGCAGTACACCGTTTCTGAGATATATTTCACAAAAATAGCCTTCCAGAGCAAAATACATATTAAGAAAAAACTGCTCAATTTGCTACAATATATCTAAAACACTATCATTTAACATGTAATAATTATATAAGCCATTGGCATGTTTTAAAGGTTCTGTATTAACTCTTCAAAACCCAGTATGTACTTTAAATATGTGTAAAAATAGGGACGGGTGTAAATGTATTTTTGCGTGTGTTTGGTCATGTAGTAATGCATATTACTTAAAAGAGTCATTCTTTAAACACATGAATTAATGCAGGCACTTTGAAATAATGAAAAGAAAACTTGTATGAATGTGATTTAAGAAGTTGGCAGAAGGCAGTAATTAAATGGTGAGTTGTCCGGATGTGAAAGAAAATAATAAAAGTATGCATTGCTGGTTACAGAATAGACAGGGGGATGTTAAGAAGATAAAGGAAATGGAGAAGCCAAGGAAGTTATATGCATGACTCATTGGACATGAAGTAAGGGGGGGGCATTGCGGGAGGGAATGGGGTCCTGGGTGGAGCGGGCCAAGGGGGGAAAATTGGGACAACTGTGATAGCAAAATAAATAAAATATATCTAAGGGAAAAAGAACAAAAAGAAGAAGAGATTGTAGCTACAGGTTGCGTTGGGGTTACGGGTTCATTGGGTCCGGGGAGGGGTACATTTATTGATTACCTTCTGAGTAGTGGGACAAGGTCAAGAGGCTGACACAGGAGGCCCCAGCCCCTGAGCCAAAGATGGTCACTCGCTTGGGGTCACCTCCGAAGGCTCCAACGTTCTCCTCAATCCACCGCAGGGCTTGGATCTGGTCTAGGAGCCCGTAGTTGCCCTTGGCCGCCTGGTCACCGGTGCTGAGGAACCCTGCGCGCGGAGACAGAACACGTGGGTTCGTCAGCTCTACGAAAGCATCGTGCCTAGAAAAGACCCTGGTTTCCCTGCCCCGTTCTGCCTGTGAGAATCCACAGGGGGGAAACAGGTTTCGTGCCAGATGGGTTCCATGCTGTCAGAAAACGCCTGTCTCCTCCGTGGGCTGGACGAAGCTAACCTGTAAGGCAAAGATCAATCGAAACTATTTACAACCAGGGACAACACCACCAGCAACTATAGATTGGCCTCAATTCAGGCAACCATTCCGACGCCTCTGTTTGTTTTCCTTGACAAAATGAGAAAAGAATCGTAGTTTTCCCAGGGGAAAAGAACCGTGTGTGTGTGTGTGTGTGTGTGTGGACGTGTGTAACCCATATAGTAAAAACATCAACATCTTCATGAATATTTTCATGCCACGCCTTCTTCACGTTCCCCTTTCAGAGTCATTTCCAGGCATCGTGAGATCCCGTGTGCCAATAGCTTAGGTAGGAAAAACTCCCACGCGCACCCCCCAAAACACTTCTTCATACTAAAATTTCAAGTGGGGTCAAGAAGGCGACAGGGCGGGCCGTTCTAAATAAGTGCTTCTATGATGCTAAATCCCCGCTCTCTGTTATCAATTTAAATCAGGAAACTACATACGATCGCATAGTTCATACTAAGTTGCACGCATGAAAGTGGCTCAAAGTGTTAAAATTTCTCACTCAGGGAGTCAACCTTCAAACTTATCACCATGAGAGAAAGAAATTTTGCCTGAAAAGCAACAGCCATGGGCCTTTCCCCACAAAATACCACGGGATGGGGGTCCATTTCATTTTTTTTAAAAATGAGGTGACCTGGGTCAGTTCAGAAACCAGAGTTCGCTGAAGGCCTCAAATTCCTGGTTTCTCCCCAGAAATGGCTGGAACAGGTCGTATGGAGAGCAGCGAAGAAGGAAGACAAGGTTAAAAAGTTTCTACCACTTCACATTCTCATTTACTCTCATTTGCTCCCACCCACATTCCCAACCAGGGTATTTTTTTTTCCCCTTTTCTGTACCATTTTGGAGTCCCAGAGCCAGGTACCTGTTGTATGTCGTGTTTCTGTGGCGACAGACGGATTTGTACCCTAAAATGACACATGTACCCAACTGGCTTCCTTCTGATCCGTGTTGCAGCCATGTGAGCTGAATGTCAGCCCTTGTCCGGTCCTGGCCTCTGAAAGCCACAATGAAACCCTCAAGGTTGGGACCGCAGACCAGCCAAGAGGCCCAGGAGTGAATGGGGTACCGGAAAACACAGCCGCGGGAAGTGGGGTACGCATCCCTGGCCCGTCCCGAGTCCAGCCCCCCCCCCTCCAACGTCGGGCCTGCGGTGAAAATCAGCAGCCACACCAACTGTTCCCTTATTCAATTAGCAAACCCTCGTGATGAGTGGCGGCTCCACGCTCACCCCCAAGCTGCCTCTTTTCACACCACTTCCCGCCAAATGAACCATGCTCTGCTGGGCACGCAAGCCCGTGCCACGCGAATTTCATGCCTGAAACGGCCGCTCCGTGCCATGTGGGGTGCGTAATGGCCGTCAGACAGGCCCCCGGCCCCCCGTTGAGCAGGGAGGTGATTAATTCTGAAAGCCTCCGGTCAGTTTTTGGCAGGATGATTCTGTCTGCGGCATGCTAACCCTCCCCCACCCCCCGTCTCCCTGTCCCGATTCTTGGCAGAAGCACCCCATCTGATGATTGTGTGTCTGGGCAGCATTAGGAGGATTTGGAACACGCAATAAATCGCGGATCTGTCTAAAAACACCACCCGCTCTCTTCCTAGCAAAATGCGCCCGTGGGGGGCCGGCAGAGGGCTGGTGAATGAGCACCCACCCCCCACCCCAGGGTCCTTATGCCCAGAGCGCCCCCTGCAACCTTGCAGGCTCGCTTTTTGAATTCCTTCCAAAAGTCCTCTAAGAATGTCTGAGGTTCACCAAACGACTAGGTCCCCCGCCCCCCCAAAAAGCTGCTGTTCCCCTAGTTTCTCCTTCGGAATGTTCCTTGACTTCAATACCCAGCGACATTTTTCTTTTTCTCGGTGAACCCGTCCAGCAGGCAGAGTTCCAAGTTCCCGTTCTCTACGGGGCTCCACCCCGACCCGATGCTCAGGATGATAATAATCCAAAGAGGATTAATAAATGCAATGCTGTGAACGGCTACATGGGAACCGCCAGTCCACGTGGGAACAGTGACACGCCCTCCTGGGGATGAGTCCTTGAAGCTCTGTTCCCTGCATGGCAGGGAATAGATGGGGGCGCCATCTATTTGTGGGTGAATCCATGAGCAAACGGCCTGTGTCTCTGATAGGCCATCTCAGCAGGGCGGCTCCCAAATATTCGTGGTTTTGAGATTTTTTTCCAGCCTCTGAGATGAAGCCAGTGGGTCGCCCCACCCCGCACAACCGAGACTCTGAAATGCAGGCACATGAGCGAGCAGTTGGGCCCAGAGCTTCGTTGCAAAAGGAACAAAAAGAAATTAAAATACAAAGAAGGAAAGAAGAAAAGGAAGGAAGGAAGGAAGGATGGGAGAAAGAAAGAAAAGAACGACACGCCGGAGAAAACGTGCGGAAACTCTGCCGTTTATTCTAAAGGATGATGCATGAAAAAGATACCTGGAAACTAGGAATCATCTTTTCTTCCGCGCGACGGAAGTGAGAGCCGTGTGAAAAAGAGCAAGGTATTGGATCTCAGTACTGCTGCTAAAATAGAAAGGCTCAGGGGTTCTGGACAGGTAATTATAATCAAAGGTTCCTAGTTTTTTAGGAGGGAGGGAGGTTGCTCCCCAAGGTTCAGGGAAGATGTCTTTCAGGTCCTGAACGTCGGGGGGAAGAAGCCCCACGGGGCCAGATGTGCCCACCCCTCTCCTCATTCCAAAGAGGGCATCCAACCCCCAATCCGTGTTCTTGAGGGAGATCATTCATCACGCAAAAAGCTCAGGAGGCATTTGTTTCCTGACCAGGAACCAGCCTATAATGTTGAAGTGAAATGCAAGTTCGGTAACTTTCCCATCTTGACTGGGTCTATTCACCTGTCATCTGCCATGGCAAATGCGCTTCCGTGTATGCGTGCGTGCGTGTGTGCATGTGTGTATGCTGTCATAGAATGACAATCTGCCTTATTCTATGTTCAGAGAAAGAATTAGCAGCATAGGGAAATTCACCAGCGTTTTACAATGAAAATCCCTCTCTTCCATATACTTAGACAACCTGACTGTGTTCATGTAAATATATGCACAGGTATTCAACTTCTTTGCATAAAAACGAAGAAGAAAAAGCGTTTAAATGAAACTCTTCCGTGAAAAGGCAGGATTTACTTTAGGTCACATAAATGAGTACAAAAAAGAAATGTATGTGATGAAGACTGGGGTACAGCAGGAATAACAATAAAAATCAGTCCAATACATGCACATAGAGGTTCATTGCTGTTTATAAAAATCATGCACTGGGCTCATGTATTACAAGGTGAATGCTCAGTTTTTCTACCGGAATTATTTATTTATCTGTTTGTTTGTTTGTTTGCTAAAGGTTTTATTCATTCTTTGCAGAGAGAAGGGCAGGGAGGGAGAAAGAAAGGAAGAGAAACATCCGTGTAGGGTTGCCTTTCACCTGCCTCCAGCTGGGGACCTGGCTTGCAACCTGGTTATGTGCCCTGGGAATCACACCAGGGGAAATGGGTTTTTTAAAAGACATCATTTACCAAAGAAAGAAGCTATAAGAGAAACTATACAGGTGAGCAAGATCTCCAGGAAGAAAATATGAAACTACTTGTTAACTTTTTTTTTTTTTTTTTGAAAAAAGGAAAGTATTTTGTCAGTGCTGGACAGGTGGTTCAGTTGGTTATACCTCCGTCTCCATGTACCAAGGTTGCGGGTTCGAGGTCCAGTCAGGGACTGCATCAGTGGCTAGAACAACAAATCGATGTCTCTCTTCTCAAATCAATCCATTAAAAAATATTTTTAAGTAAAAAAAGTTTTGTCAAAAACTGTCTTTTTACTTTATTGTATTGTAGTGGTCAAAAACTACTTTTTCCAAAACTTTCAGAAGATCCTGGAGTTGTGCTCCAAGGTAAGTGTGTTTTGTCTGTCAATTATATACTTAAAAGGACACTGATTTTTTAAAAAATCAACAAAACTAGAATATCGGTAACACGTAGCGAAGACAAGGAGTGATAGGGACACATATTCTATTCTTGGGGGGATAACCTGGCCCAGCTGCTTCAACATTTCCCAACATTTTTGAGATTTACCTACACCTTGGCACATGCCCATAAACTTCGCTACCGTCCACCTCGTTCCAGGTAAAGAAACACGGGTGCTTATTCAACAGGAGACAGGCACACAATGCCCGCCATGGCCCGATCTACAGAGGGTCAACCTCCAATGAGCTTCCAGGTCTAGGACCAAGAGTTCGCTACTTGTTCTATAAGCAAAGACAGGTGTTCTACACGCCCAGGAACGGCAGTGAGCGATACAGCCCGAAACCTGACTCTGGTGCAAACTCGGGATTCAATGAAAAGTGATCTCTGAGGGTGGAGAGCTACAATGATCCTATTTCTAGAAGATAGAGCAAGGATCGCAGGATCCCCATTGGACTCTCATTCGACTTCAGGTTGTGCATAGAAAGACGTTTATTTCATTTTTTTTTAAATCCTCAACCAAGGATATGTTCTGTTGATTTTTTAAAAAGGTTTTATTTATCGTTTTTAGAGAGAGGCAGAGAGGGACAGAGACATCCATGTACGGTTGCCTTTCACCTGCCTCCAGCTACGGACCTGGCTGGAGACCTGGCCTGCAACCTGGTTACATGCCCTGGATGGGGAATCGAACCAGTGACCTTTGGGGTCGCAGGTCGGCACCTTATCCACTGAGCCACCAGCCAGGGTTGTGTTGATTTTTAGAGAGCAAGGAAAGCAGACAGAGACATGGGAGAGAAAAACATGGATTGGTCTCCCTCTGCCTGCATCTCGACCTCGGATCAAACCCACAACCTAGATTTGTTCCCGGACCAGGAATCGAACCCACGACCATGTGCCACATGGGCCAATGTTCCAAACAACAGAGCCACCCGGACAGGGTGGCCTTGAATTATTGATGTCCACGTATAAAACATTCTCTAACAACAAGAAAACATTTGAGTTGTCCTGAAGAGCTAGAAGCAGGACAGCACACAGCAACAAGAGTGATGGAAAAAACCAGACACCCATTTTGCATTTCCGATCAAATTCCATGAGCCCAAGATCCCCACACTTCAATGTTCTAATCTCGAGAAAGCAACGGCTTAACATAAATCGGCCTCTTAGCTCCCAGGTACACGTGACCAAGAGGACGCGTGTCCTCTGGCAATGCACGGAAATGTTACGTTCGCTCATTCTCTTCATGCCAGGCGCCAAATGCTTGCTATCCCTCAGTCATCAGCGCGTGGGAATCAAAATGATTAAGTCTCCATTAGTGTTTATGAAGGCATTTATTAAAATGGGTTTGATAATTCAGGGGCTAGCGTTCCCGGTGGGCATGTGGGGAGAATGCGTGGCTTCTTGTAAATGTTACCAGCAGTGTCCACACACGGCTGACCACCTGGGACATATGTTGTAAGAGGCCGCCGGCCCTGCTTTAAGGGGGGCAGATGGTCATTATTGACATTTCAAGCGCAGCTCAGAGAAGCCATGCAGCTTCCAAGGGGATCCCCAAAACTACCTTCAGAAGCAGGTATCATATAACGTGCATCATTATTTTAACACGGAAGGAAACACGCATCTAAGGAAAAAGAACCACCTCCCACAGTATCAATTTTTAACTCCTGATGGGGCGAATTCAAAAGCACCAACCACCTACTTGATGAGTTGGGAGTTGAAACATGCCCAAGAAAATGCCCGGAATTCGTGATCCCAAGGGCTGGAAGGTGTTCCCTTGGAAATGCTGACGTGCCTGCTAGTATAAAATGCGGCCAGTTTGTCATCAAATCCTAAGTTTAATTCAAAAAAAGAAAAGAACGCTATATAATAAAGACCCACAGAGAGTTGAGTGGATTTGGAGGTCATGTCAGAAGTCGTTGTATTTCTCGCATTGTTACCCAAGGTGGAAAGAAACCCACTGTATGAAGAAGGAGAGAAATGGGAGCCTAGAATAAGTTGAGGAACCGATCCCCCTTTTCCCCTGCTCTGCCAGAAATGGGTGGAAATGCTTAGGGTAGGAGGTGCTCATGGCCACCTTCAGGTGCCGCCATTTCACCTGAAATGAACCCACTTTGCACCATCTGGTCCCCGATCCAATATCCCATGAATGTATGTGTGTAACACAGGAACAGTGCTACGGAAACTATTATTTTTTTTTTAGCGGAGCCAAGGATCATATCTTGTTTTAAAACTCCCTGCACCCCTGCTCGATGGTCACCTATCCCGGCATCGGAGTAGCTGATAAAAACGCAGGGTGATTACAATAATCCCATTACGGAAGCAACTCCACCGCCCAGGAGGACATGCCACTTGGCTACAAGAAAGAAGGAAATCTTTCCATGCGCAACAGCACGGATGGACCTAGAGGCTACTATGCTCAGGGAAATGCGCCAGGCAGAGAAATGCACAAACCTTCGGGTTTCAGCTCCAGGTAGAATCTAAAGAACAGAAGCTGAGAAACAAAACAGAAACAGAGCTGTAGACTCAAGATGACAGGCTGATGACTACCAGGTGGGAACGGGGTGGAAAGGCAGAAGATGGACAAACACAGGCTGCAGTGACAGATTGGTCACAACATGTCAACTCCAGCATGGGGAATCGAATCAATACTACTGTACGAGCTAGGTAAGGGGCCAGGTGGGCACTTGACGTATTAGGAGGGACCCTTTCTGCAAACTAACTGCGCAGCCACGATGCTATACCCCTGACACTCACACGAAAGAACACGGGACACCAGCGGTCATTTCTTACAAAGGGACCAGGGGCACAGCATCAACAGAGCCAGACTTGCGGTGGGTGAAGTCTACCCGGGGTGGAAAAGGACAATGAGAAACGTGGTTGCAAGCAAAGATGAAACGTTGGTCGGAACGTTCTGCTGACACTTTCATTTCATCGTTAGCGTAAGAGGAGGTGTAAAGACAGAATGTTTCCTGCCCAAAGCTGTGTTTCCCAAGCAACAGTGGTTATGACACCAGAGTAGCACAGCAAGCACCCAACCCAGCTGACGGATACGGTGACAAACACCCAGGAGAAACCGGTCGTCAGGTGGAATTTTACAACGGAGTTTCCTTAAAGAGCGTGGCAGGTGCTGAGAAATGAATTTCCAACGAGTCTGAGGGTCTTAGTACCCCATTGGGAGGTGAAGGAATCTCACATCCAAGTTCAACAGATAATTTATGAAAGACAGCACCATGTCTCATTAAATACCTCTGCCTTCCCGCTACACCATCACCCTGACTGAGCGGAAATGATGTGCATATTGGCAACTCAAGAGTAGGTTAGGCCCTGGCTGGTGGCTCAGTGGGTTGAGCACCGGCCTGTGAGCCCAAAGGGCGCTGGTTCGACTCCCAGTCAGGGCACATAACCAGGTTGCAAGCCAGGTCTCCAGCCAGGTCTGTAGCTGGAGGCAGGTGAAAGCCAACCATACATGGATATCTCTCTCCCTCTACGTCTTTCTCCCTTCCTCACTGTCTGGAAATAATAAATAATTTTTTTTTATAAAAAGAATGATTTAAAGGTAGAATTGTCATTACCACCAGCATAACTGATGGGACTAGGGTAGATATGGCAGAGGGACAAGGCAACTGTAGGTATCATCTCTGACCCTAAAGGTGAGAAATGCCTGATCCCACGTCTTCTTTACTTGATGGAGGGGACTCAGACAGTCAATGAAAAAGACCTCCCTTTTGGGGGGGCACCCCAATAGCAAGCCAGCCACCTTGAGTGACCACCTTGAGTGACCCACCCATCTTGAGTGACCCAGGGTAGCTCCGATCGCCAGACCGGTTGATGAAATTTGAGTTTTCCTACCATGTAAAGAGTTGTTGTTGATCGAAACGCTAACAATACCCTTTATACCCGCTCACATCAAAACACCGAAGACGCCACTGGAAAATAAGCTGCGTAGGTGCATCATTCCCGTCTTAGAAACAACTCTGTTCTCAAAGAAGACATCAGCACTGGACAAAACACCGTGGCAGCTTGCGTGAAAGGTTCTTTCTAGCAGGATAATAAATTCCAAAGAGGCTGGAATAAAGGGTCAACGTGGAGCCAGAGGTGACGCAGATGCGCACAAAGGAACTCACATGAATGATGCTAGAACAGGTGTCAGGGGTGCTCCATCTATCCGTCCGTCAGAGATGTAATGGGGTTTCTTGGAAGGGCGGCTTCTAGAACTGTCGGTGTGAATTGCTCTGTAAACTCTCAACAGGTACGTGCACCTTCTACGTCACAGATTTCTGTATCATTTGAACGTTTTACGATTCAGCATGTATCTACTGGAGCAGACGGACGCGTGTAATCAAATAATGCCCTAAGGGAAGGTAGGAAAGCTAAGGAGGTTCGTCTTTCTTACATTTTGTGTCTCCTACATCACAGGAAAACCAGGTTCACGACGTACGAGAAGTTTAGACTTCTACGATCCAATGGGGCGTTCCTTAAACCAGAATGGTAACAAAATTGAAGGGCATTTCCCATAAAAGCAGCCTCTCAGGATGAAACATTTTTAGAAAGTAGGTGTCTGTTCTTTCTCTTTGAAAAATGTTATCATTTCTTATCCTTAGCCAAGTTGCCAACCAAGCCCGGTCATATGGTCCAACGACAGTTCATTCATAGTTTAGTGTAAATGTTCCATCCAGGTTGTGAGTTATGTGATCATTTCGCAACTATTTTCTTCTGAAAAATGCAAACGTGTTCACATGAGTAACAAATGCCAGGTGTTAAGAGTATCAAACGTACAACAGCACTGTGGAATCGATTCAAAGCTGAAATGTTGAATAATGCTTTTTGGAACCAGAGGTTGGCTTTTAGAATTGAGCAGATACTTCGATGCACTCGTAAACGTGAATTATCGACACGTTTTGGGGGTCTCAGAAATAGCTGCATGGAAAGAGGTTGACTTTGAAGAACATTCTCATTTAAGTAAATGACAACTTCTTCAGCATTTCAGCTTTGTGTTTCAATAGGTACAGATACGCCCTTTGTAAGAGGCTAAATGCTTGCGTTTCAAATTCACATGCATAGAAAACGTAGCACAGGCTGGGAGGATATCAAAATCTATCTTTTAACACCATATCCTTGAAAGGCTAAAAATGAGAGTGTTAACTTGTCTTATATTAGGTTCCCTGACATTTTCTGAAATATTCAAGCCCATGAAAGTCACCAAAGCCATTTACATAAGACACAGCAGTTTAAAAAGGGGAAAGAAAAAAAAAAGAAGCAGCAGCAGCTAACTCTGACTTACTGAAATGTCAATGTCCACACGCAATCCTATGACAGCCAAGAGAAGATGGTCTTTGGCCCAGCTGCCAGCCATCCTGAAAACCATGGGTCATTTCCAACGTGAAATGCGTGTGTACGTTTTTGTGAGCCTCTCCGGGGTGTTGAGCAGGGTTTCCCTGCCGCGCACATGAAGAAGAAAATATAGAGTATGTTGAATGCCACGGTGGTGTTCAAAGAGGGGCTGTGGGAACAGAGCACCACGTCGTACGTGGTAACCCAACCAGGGAGATGCTGGAGAAGGTCATGGTTGTTTGCATGTAAATAGAAATCAGAAGCTCACTTCGTCTTGAGTCTTAGGTACCTGTCTGTTTTATATATATATATATATATATATATATCTGTGATATATATGATGATGCTACATCTCAGGGACCCCTCCCCCCTCACCTCAATCTTCAAACCAATCTCCCACCTGGGCAGCTTCATTTTCCTGCTGCTTCCCGGCCTATCGCCTTTCTTCCGTTTTCCCGGGGCCTCCCTTACGCCTGCTGGTGAACGCCCGGCTGCGTTACTCTTGTTCATCTGCGCTATTTGTACAAGGGCACCAGGCAAGAACTTGGAAGGACGCAAGACAAGTTATTCTCTTCTCTCGGGCACTGATCCTAAGACTCATGAGGCCGCGTGATGAGATACTGAGCAACTCAGCCAAGAGCGTGTAAAAGAGATGAGTCCCACTTGTGTCCATCCTTTCAAGGGAATGATGCATCCCTGCGTACGGTGATTGTCTGGGCAAAGAATAACATGGATGAGCTTCCCTCTAAAGTCTTAGCTCTCCAGCCAACGCCTTAGAGATGAAGATAAAGGGGGCTTTATTATCTATCTAAAGACCAATGTAACGTCTGCGACTCTGTCAAATCCTGCGATGATTAGAAGTCAAAAGCCACCTGCGTTCGGTAGGCAAACAGGAATACCCCGCTGGGGAGCCTCTGCGTATCGGTGTCACTGAATGATTTGTAAAACGCTTGGTGTGAGACCTGCGGCTTCATCTCAGTAAATCCTTGGGGTTCGCATCTCAAGTCCCAGGGCTGTGGGGACCATTCATCCGCACATCCCTGGTACGTTTTCCTCTATGATGTGATGGTCGTGAGCGAGGCACGTACCCTGCTCGGTGCCCAGAGTTTGCAAGGGTGTCAAAAGATTCAGAGACAGGTGGTGGGGAACTTGGGGCTCACAGCTGGAGGTCCTCGGGGGACCCCTGTGGGCAGGGGCTGGGGGTGCACAGAAATACCTCCCCCGAGAGCAGCAGCTTGAGGCTCAGGCTTGGAAAGCCAACTTTCCTCAGACAAGTGTCACCAGGTTCAAAGATACATAAAGGCACAGTAAGGACATAAGCATGTATTTTAGCAACACTTGATTTGAATCCGGTGGTACCCAATCTAGCAAATAGAAAGGAATTGAGAGAAAGAGAATGAAAGGCATACAGAAGTGAGCAGGAATGAGGAAGTCACCGTGTCGCCTCACCCCACCCCCCCAAAAGCAGGTTGCTTATTGCAAACTGACTTCCCTTCAGGGGTCGATAGGGGTCTGTCTCTCTGTGGGGGTCTCACTGGTGGTACTCAGGAGGTTCCCATGCACTGGTTCCACTTTTTCTTACAGAGCTGAAAAGAGAGCCCAGTCTTGGTCCAGAGCTCCGCATAAAGCAACTTCATTTTCGGCCTATTTGTCTTTTGTGTGTGTGTGTATTTTTTAACCAACATAAATCAAGTCCATATACCATGAACTTGCGGAAACAGAACCCATTGTGTTGCATGCCCACAATGGCCCAATTTATTTCGGTCCTACGTATTCTATAAACATTACAAGTCAAGTAAGAATAGGCTTCCACTTACACAGCGACAGAAAAATACAAGGGAAGGCAGGTCGAAACTGGCCAATTAATTTCGCCAGAGAAGCACGGACAATTGTTTTTGTTTTTGTTTTGTTTTTTAATTTCAGCGTGGGGCTTTTCTCCTAAGAAGTAAAACAACACTCTTGGTCTCCCCATGCGATCACCTTGAGAAAGAACAGGGCATGTCCCACCTAAGACATTCTGTAATAATAGTCAACAGTTATAAAAATAGGAGAATTCTTTTGATCCAGCGATTCCACTCCTTGGACTAGACCCAAAGAATCCTGAGACACCCATTCATAAGAACCTACGCACACCTATGTTCATAGTGGCACTATTTACAATAGCCAAGTGCTGGAAACAGCCTAAGTGCCCGTCAGGGGATGATTGGATCAAAACACTTTGGTCCATTGACACCATGGAATACTATATAGCAGAAAGAAAGAAGGAACTTGTACCCTTTGCAACAACATGGATGGAACTGGAGAGTATTATGCTGAGTGAAATAAGCCAGTCAGTGAAGGACAAATATCATAGGATCTCACCCATTACGGGACAATAATGAGCAAAACTAACAACAAGCAAAACAGAACCAAATATATAAATACCGTGTATAAGCCCTCAGTGGTCAGGGGGAAAGGGGTTGGGGGGAGGGGGGAGGCAGAGGCAAGAAAGGGGAGCAGCTTAGACAAGA